>SZWC01014322.1:0-54555 GCA_023375785.1 Penium margaritaceum | reverse complement strand
TTTTTTCTTGGAGGACCAAACCCGTTTTTTATCCATTCAAACCGCTTTCAAACCCTACCCCAAATTACACTCGGGGTTTAGGGTTTTATTTTTGCGCGGGCTCCTGCTGGGCCCCGCGGTAGCGGGGCCCAGCAGGTTCCCTTTCAACGCATGGGGTGTTTCGGACCCCCCACTCAAAAATATTGCAAACCCCTGAAAAGAGGGGTTTGTGATTTTTCTCTCATGTTGACGACGCCAGCATGTTGTCGCTGGATGGCATGCGTTGTCAACATAGCGTGTACATTTGGATATAGCTTTTTTTTTTGCGTGCTCATTGGATATAGCGTTAATAAAGAAGCGAAAAGTTCCGAAATTGGATATGGCGTGGTTAATGTGCGAAACATGGATATGGCGGTAGATATCGAGAATTCTGTGGGTATATGGTCACTCCCCCGTATTTTCTGGCACGTAGGGTTTTCTCAGTGAGCCCTGCCGGACGCCCGACAGCCGAAAACCCAGGCGTTGACCGGTTTTCTTGAAAACTGGACCATACCATAATACCGACGTTGCAAACGCAGTCGTGTGGTCAGAATCAGCTAGAAAAATAGGAGCGAAGAGTTATGACTGCCAGAATCCAGGCAGTGCCTACAACGGCCCATGATGTCAAACAGTGACACGTAGGAAGAGACATGGGCCCTAGGCAGAGGACAATGCTGCAGACGCAATGGCACAATCAGAACTAGCGCTGGGTGCATGCAGATAGCATCTGCGGTAGCAGTGACCGCCAACGGCTCGACCGCCGAGGAAGCCTGCCAATGGAGCTGAGCACGTCGCCGAAGGGAAGAAACTCGAGCGAATTGCGAGTAGGCCTCAGCGTGCGTCGGCTCCACCACCAGCGTCGAGTCTCGCCCTCAGTCATGTGCACACCGATGTACACAAGCCTGGAGGACACAACACAGTACAATGAGAGATGCGGAAAAACCAACACTCCCTCGTGACTCACAGGCGTAGTGCACGTGTGTGGGCAGAGACACAGTCAAGAACCAGACTCCCCCCGGGCACGCAGAGACGTAGGCAGGGACAATGAGAGCCACTCACGGAAGCATGATAACCGAACTCACAGCCTTATTGAACGAGTCACGTTTCAGTACCTTGGTCAAGAAGTCAGCCAGCTGCCGTGTTGTCTCAACCCAAACAATGCTAACATTGCCCTCATGCAACAACGAACGCACATAGTGATACTGAACGTTGATGTGCTTTTTGCGTGTGTGATGCACGCCGTCATTGTCGGCGATGGCCATGGCGCTCTCATTGTCACAATGCAACGTGATGGATGCGACGGATTGACGCAACTCGGACAACAGACGACGCAACCACACACTCTCGCATGCGCCTGAGCCAATGGCGACGTACTCAGCCTCAACAGTGCTGCGTGCAATGTGCCCCTGCTTGCCAGTACGCCAGGACACAGCCGTGCCGCCGATCAGAAAGATCCAGCCTGTGCGACTCTTACCGTTTGGACTGTCCGCCCAGTCACTGTCGGCGTAGCCCACCGCGATGACAGACTGCTAGGGGCGGAACATGAGACCTCACCGAGGAGTTGATACGACATAGCACAGTACTCGGATCGCGGCCTCGAAGTGGAGGTGACGCGGCTACTGAGAAACTGAGCCAGGAGGTTGACAGCGAACGCGATGTCTGGGTGCGTTGTCGTCGCCACGAACATCAGTGACCCAATGACTCGCAGATACGTGGTCACGTCAACTTGCTCCCCCACAGGACTCTTCAACTTTACCTGGCCATCAGGTGACATGGGTGAAGATGCGGTGGGCACGAGGGGCAAGTCCTCGGCGAAGTGAGTGGACAGGGTCTGCACATAGGCATCCTGGTGGACGTGCATGAAGCTCCGGGAGCGATCATGCTCGAGCCCCATGCCCAGGAAGACTCGGGCAGACCAAAGATCCTTCATCCGGTAGGCGGTGTGTAGCAGGTCCTTGACACGTTGGACGGCAGCCATGTCAGGCGATGCAATGACGAGATCGTCGACGTAGACCAGGACAGCGGTGAGGGTCTGGCCTCGCTTGCTGACGAACAGTGAGGGGTCAGCAGTACTACGCTGAAGGCCGCCGCAAAGGAGTGTGCTGCTGATCTCCTGGTTCGAGCACTGTGGCGACTGCTTTAGGCCGTACAGGGCCTAGAGGCTGCACCATCTAGAGCTCCTCACCCTCTAGCGGACCATGGAGGCAGGCGTTGCTCACGTCCATCTGAAACAGCTCCCACCCATGCTGGGCAACCAGACTGAAGAGCGCCCGGCTCGTGGAGAATCGGCCAACTGGGGCAAATGTCTGGTTGTAATCGACCCCAGGGACCTGAGCAAACCCCTTTGCTGTGAGGCGGGCCTTGTACTTGTCCAAGGACCCGTCGACCTTCCATTTCCGCCGAAAGACCCACCGATGGCCTTCTGTCCTGGAGGGAGGTCGACGAGGTCATACACGTGGTGCTGCCGGATAGCAGCGAGCTCGTCAGCGCACGGAGCATCCCAGTGTGCGGCGTTAGGAGAGGCTAGAGCCTTGCGCAGGGTGGTTGGGTCCTCCGGGCTTGCTATGGAGCGGACTGAGAGAGCGTGAGCATCTCGAGATCCAGGTGGGACGCGGGCGAGTGCAACCATGATAGCATGCCGATGCTCGCGATGAAGCATGGCGTAGCCCAGTGTAGAGCTAGGGTGAAGGTCTACAATGAGAGCCGAAGTAGTCAGGCCAAGAGCCTTGGTACCAAGGTCCCAATTCACGACCGTAGGAGTGGAAGAGACACGTGGAGCGACAGGGGGCCAAGACGCCACAGGGCGAGGTGCTGCGGTCTGCGCACTCACTGACTGCCTGGGTCGGAGGCTGCCGCTTGGGCGACGTGTATAGCGTGGTCGGGCAGGAGATAACGCCGAGTCTGAGAGGCCGGTTGAGGCGGACGGGGCTGCTAGGCCGAAGGGACCAGTGGATGTGACTGGGGCTGCTGGCCTGAAGGGGGTCAGCGGACGCGACTGGGGCCAACGGCCCGGAGGGGCCAGTAGGCGCGACTGGGACGACTGGCCCGGAGGGGCCAGCGGACGCGACCGGGGCCGCTGGCCCGGAGGGGCCAGCGGGCACAACTGGGGCAGCTGGCCCGGAGGGACCAGTGGATGTGACAAGGGCGGCTGGCCCGGTGGGACCACTGGACACATCTGGGACCGCCGGCCCGGAAGGGCCAGCGGGCGCGTCTGGGGCGGCCGGCCCGGAGGGACCAGCGGGGGCGTCTGGGGCTGCCGGCCCAGAAGGACCAGTGGATGCGACCGGGGCGGCTGGCCTGGAGGAGCCAACGGGCGCGATTGGGGCTGCTGGCTCCAAGGGGCCAGCGGGCGCGACAACGGCTACTGGCTTGGAGGGACTGAGTGATGTTCCACTCGGAAGTGGCAGGATGGAGGATGGACTCACCTCTCCCCCGCGCAACAGGTCGGATACCGACGAGTCGGAGTGAACAAGAGCGCGAAGAAACAGCTCCTCAAAGAAGAGAGCATCGTGGGACTCGACGATGCAGTATTGGGAGGGATCTCAGAAGCGCCAGGCCTTGGACTGACGAGAGACAATGAGAAAGGTGCAAGGACGCCCGCGGGGGGCGAGCTTGCCGCCCTGCTGAGGGGCGGGCAACCACACAATGGCCACGCAACCCCAGACGTGAGCAGGGCGCAGGGCGACTCGCTGACCGCACCAGTGCTGGTACGGTGTGGACTGGCGGGGAAGAGGTCCGTGAGGAATCCGGTTCCAGACCCATGTCATGTAAGCCATGGCTTCAAAGTAGAAGCCATCGGAGAGACCAGACTCAACTCACATGGTGCGGACGGCATCGGCCATGGTACGGTTCCACCTCTCGGGGACGCCGTTCTGGGCGGGTGTGTAGGGCGCGGACGTCTCGTGGTGGATACCGCGTGAGGCAAGAAACGTCACGGTCGTACCCATGTACTCACCACCGCGATCAGAGCGAAAGCGGTGAAGAGGTCGACCGCACTCGTGCTCCGCAAGGACAAGCCAGTCCTGGATGGCACGAGCAACATCACTCTTCTGTTGAAGGCTGAAAACCCAGCGGTAGCGAGAGTAGTCGTTAGTAAGGGTGAGGACGTAGCGGCCATACTCTCCGACGAACTCGGTGGGGAGAGGACCCATGACGTCGGAATGGACCAGGTCGAGTGGGGCTAATGCATTGGAGGAGGACAAAGGGTATGTGGACCGGTGCATTTTTCCCTGAGTGAAATCAACGCACTCCGTGGGACACAGCAAAGGGAAAGTCTCAGGGTCAAGGCCCTTGGCTGGGTGGGTGCGGAGCATGCTGTCGACGGCAGTAGAGTGGACGTGGCAAAGGCGGCGGTGCAAGAGATCGGTGTGTTGTGGAGAAAACGTACTGGTAACAAGCACATAGCCTACGGTGGTCGACGGGGAGGCGACAGAAGGAGAGGAAGACAGATGAGGCACATGCCACAGGTTGCCACTGGCGGTGGCGTGGAGAACGACAAGACCGGACAGACGTAAGGACACATTTCCAATACCACGCAAGTGCACAACGTCCATGCTCATGCGGTCCAGGGCAGTAACAGATAGGAGGCTGAGCTCAAGACGGGGGACGAAAAGGACATCGGTCAGAAAAACATCTCCGGCAGGACCACGAAAACGAACGACACCAACGCCGCAGACAGGTAACACCTGGCCGGACCCCGTCCGGACATCAGAGACATCGCCAACAGGACCAAGCATACTGAAGGCCTCGTGAGAGGCCATCATGTGATGCATGGCCCCGGAGTCGATGATCCAGGTGTCGCCCGGGTCGTGGACTTGAGTTGCCAGATCGCTAACAGTCACATGGTAGCAAGCAAGAGACGCGGATGTAGTGGAAGGAGGCGCAAACCGAGACTGCCAATCATCAAGCCATGTGACGTCGTCACGGAGGGAGACAGGGGAGACAGCTGGGGATGGCGAGACAGGCGAGGAGGCAGGACACGACCGCAGCTCAGGATCAGTCATGCAGGGTGAGGGGGTCGAGTAGGAGGTGACGCAACGTGCACTTCTCTGGGGGGGAGGGCGAGGCAGGCCGAGCTGGAGCGCAATGAACTACTCAAGCTGTCGCTCACGCGTGGACGACCCGGGAGTGTAGACGAAGTACGGGATGACGGCGCCGGAGCCCGGATAGAAGGAAGACTGCCCCGGTGTGGAACGGCAGCGCCGACGGCTGCAGATGATACTACTAAAGAGCTGGCGTCTGCAGGTACGGGGTCGTGGTCGGAGGAGTGGAGCTGCTGGACGAGGTCGAGGCGTCAGAGGCGGCAACCGTGACGGCGGCAGAGGCGAGACGGCGCTCCCGCAAGCGACGTATGGTGGCGATGACGCAAGCCTCGTCCGTCGGTAGCGGGCACATGTACCACCCGTACCCAGGCTGGCCACAGTTGTGGCAGACCGAGCCAGTGCCACTAGACCCAGTCGACTGCTGTTGCAAACCCTTGCCCTTTTTGCTCTGACGCTTCTTCTTTCCCGATGACGAGGAGCTGGTGGAAGTACCTGCTATGGGGGAGGTGACGGCCATAGAGGCGATGGTAGGTGAGGCGAGGGCCTTTGTGCACTGGAGGCGAGACTCCAGACGAGCTTCCTCAATCTTGAGGAAGAGCTCGTATGCCCAGGGCATGAGGGTGTCCTGAGCCGCCATGGTAGAGAGGACCTCCTGGGAGTAGTGGACGAAGACATTCACAATTGCGTCGGTGGCACCGCGCTTGATGGTGAGGAGCGCGGCGAGAGGAGGTGGAGCAGAGGTGCCGAGGCGACGGAGGATGTCCTCAGTCCGCTACCAGTAGGCAGTGATTGTCTCGGTCTCCACCATGTGCAGGGAGTTGAACTCCCGCAGTAGAAGGCTGGTCTCAACCTCGCTGGATAGACGATGAGGACGCGTGAGAACATGCCATGCGGCAGCGAGATCTGGTGTCTCGCCAGAGGTGAAGTCGCCGAGGAAGGGCTATAGGGAGCGACGGGGACGAGAGCGCATGCGGCACGACCAGCGTCATAAAGCTGGTCGGCCTGGGTGGAGTCGTACAGAAGGGTGTAGTACACCCATAAGCCCTCATCTTGCGCCCAGATGCGGAAGCTGAGCTCCCAGCTCCGGAATTGCTGGCCGGCCTGGAGCGGTGGGGGCGGCGTGTCAAAGTCCTTGGGCCTGCGGCCGGCGCCCAGAGTGGGACCAAGGACTGAGGTCATAGTTTGCCGCTGGCGCTGAGTCTGCAGCTATGCAAGGTAATACGTAGCTGCAGACACGATGGGAATTGCCTGCCCAAGAGGGATGAAAGGCGGCGGACCACTGGTGTGAGTCTCAGAGGCCGCCGGCTGCATTGTTGCAAATTGTTGCGTCAAAGCAACAAGTTGTTGCTGGATGGCGGCTAGGGGGTTGGAGGCGTCGGCGACGGAGCCTGTGGACTGCTGTTGCCGCTGCTTCTACTGCTGCGGTTGCTGTTGCTACCACTACTGATGCTACTGTTGCTGCTACTACTGCTACTGCTGCTGCTTCTGTTGCTACTGCTGCTATTCCTAATGCTACTGCTATTGCTGCTACTGCTGCTGCTACTGTTGTAGCTGCTGCAACTGCTTCAAGGAAAGGGAGGGGGTACCCTCCCCGGGGGTCCCCCCAACGGAGGAGGACCCATGCCTAGTGGGGTTGTTAGCCATGGGTGTTGGTGCCCCCTTTTCTGTGTGTTTTATTGTTTTTTTCCTTTCTTTTTTGTGTGCTCTTGATGTCAGCAGTGACGTCAGCCTAGAATGGTTGACATCAGCAGCTGTTGCTTGTGTTAGCTACTATTGCTACTATGGAGTTTCTTCCCCCTACTCCCCTCTTTTTTTAGTGTTGGTGACGTCAGTAGTGACATCAGCTGAAGGCTGCTGACGCCAGCAACGGTCGTTAATAGAGCAGTTGCTGTGTGGCTGCAGCCACTGTTGCTGCTGGTAGTCTGCTAATGCAGCAGCTGCTACGGCTGTTGCTACTGCTGCTGCTGCTACTAATCTGCTATTTTAGCAGCTGCTACGGCTTTTGCTGCTACTGCTACGGTTGTTGGTGTAGCTACGGCGGCTGCAGCTGCTATAGATGCTACTGCTGCTACTATTGCTACTTCTGCTGCAGCAGCAATGTTGCAACTGCTGCTGTTGCTGTTGCTGCTGCTACTACTGTTGCTACAGCTGCTGCTACTACAGCTACTGTTGTTGCTGCTAGAGCTGGTGCTGCCGCTACTAAGCTGCTGTTGGCGAGGTGGGAATTTTTTGTCTCTTTGTTTTTTTCTCTCTTTAGCTCGTCTCAGCGAGCTCACTGCTCACTGCGAGCAGCGAGCTCGCTGCTCGCTGCTGCCTGCTCATTGCTCGTTGCGAGCAGTGAGCTCACTGCTCGCTGCGAGCAGCGAGCTCGTTGTCAGCAACTCGCTGCTCGGTGCAAGCAGCGGGCTGTGGACAGCTGTTGTTGCTGTTGCTGCTGCTGCTACTGCTACTGCTGTTGTTCTTGATGGCTTCTGCTGCTCGCTGCTACTGCTCGCTGTTGCTGCTGGCTACTGCCGCTGCTACTGCGGGCTACTGCTATTGCGAGCTGCTGCGAGTTGCTACTGCTGCTAGCTGCTACTGCGTACCGCTACTGCTGCCACTGTTTGTTGTTGCTGCTGCGGGCTGCTGATGCAAGCCACTCCACCTGGATAACGTTACCACGTGCGTCGTCGCCAGCAAGCGCTTGACATAGCCTGCCCTCACCTCCTCGCGCCTAGCATGGGAGTCAGTGCTGCCGGAAAAAAATCTGGCAGCATTTCCCCTGGCCCAAAGGCCGTGGGAAAATGTTTTACGCCACCACCAGGTAGGTCAATGCTGTCGGAAAAAAATCCGGTAGTATTTCCCTTGCACTGGCACATATGGGGAGTTCGCCGGCGTAGTGAGGCACCTGTACGTCAGTCGTCTTCTGTTGCTGCTACGCTCTGGCTCTGATACCAGAAAGGAACCTATACTAGAGCGTAGGTTGGGACAGTGGCGGTGGTGATGCAACATGCGGGNCCGGAAAAAAATCTGGCAGCATTTCCCCTGGCCCAAAGGCCGTGGGAAAATGTTTTACGCCACCACCAGGTAGGTCAATGCTGTCGGAAAAAAATCCGGTAGTATTTCCCTTGCACTGGCACATATGGGGAGTTCGCCGGCGTAGTGAGGCACCTGTACGTCAGTCGTCTTCTGTTGCTGCTACGCTCTGGCTCTGATACCAGAAAGGAAACTATACTAGAGCGTAGGTTGGGACAGTGGCGGTGGTGATGCAACATGCGGGCTTCCATGCAAGTTGCTTAGTTAGCTGCCCCTCAATCTGTTGCTCTAGAGTCTAAGCCTGAGTGCTCTGGATTTGTTACTTAGAAATGCGCGCGTTAGTGTTAGCGTCAGAAAGCAGTTGGAAACTAGAAGTAACTAATTAGGAGTGAAGAATGAACAACAATGGGAGACACCTCCAAGTTCTAACTCCCCCGGACTAGTGTAGAACTTGTTACTCAGCTAACCAACCAATCAGAAAATAGTCTTAGATCTATTTTATGGCAGGCAGGGTTTTCTCGGTGAGCCCTGCCAGACGCCCGACAGCCCAAAACCCGGGTGTTGTCCGTTTTGCCTGAAAAGTCAACCATACCATAATACCGATGCTGCAAACGCAGTCGTGCGGTCAGAATCAGCTATAAAAATAGCAGCAAAGAGTTATGACTGCCCGAACCCAGGCAGTGCCTACGACGGTCCATGATGTCAAATAGTGACACGTAGCAAGAGACATGGGCCCTAGGCAGAGGACAATGCTGCAGACGCAATGGCACAGTCAGAACTTGGGCCACGTGCATGTAGAGAGCATCTGCGGTAGCAGTGACCGTCGGCGGCCCGACCGCCGAGGAGGCCTGCCGATGGAGCCGAGCACGTCTCCGGAGGGAGGAAGCTCGAGCGAATTGCGAGTAGGCCTCAGCGTGCGTCGGCTCTACCGGACGACACTCTAGCAGCGTCGAGTCATCTGCACGCCGATGTATACAAGCTGGGAGGACACAACAGAGCACAATAAGAGATGCGCAAAAACCAACACGCGCTATACCACGTTTTTGTATCGCGATATTGCTGTATCGCGGCATGGGTTTTTTCTTTTTAACGGTACCGGTGCGGTATTGGTACTGGCCTAGCAAGGTATCCCTCTTATGTACCACGGTACTATACCGCGGTACAGATTAAGTCAATAGTTTGCTGTTGAACATGTAACGATAATGCGGTAGGAAAAACCAACGAGATACATGTATCAGTGACAATAATAATGATGAATGTTGGCTGGTGAGGACAACATACAAGGTTTCATATTGTTGTCCAAATTAATGAGGTCACTCCGAGAAGATGCGTACAAGCCTCCTAGTGGCACAGCCGCTGACTGGGCTTGAGTGGCCTTGTCAGACGGTGGCAACAGTTACAAGTCGTACACACGACGGCAAGGGTCTGGCTAGGAGACACAAGTCAGAGTGTCAGAATGTTTCAATAGTATTTGCAGAGAGAAATGACAAATGACGGGTCCATGGCATAAGTATCTGCCGCAACACGGCGGGTGTCGCACACTGTAGCACAATGTCTGTCCTAAAACTGGCCCTAAACCACTGTTTTGGTCGTAACTCAGCGATACGCTACGCCGTCAGAATGCTACGCCGTCTGAAACTAGACGGAAAAATCACAAGCCGGACGCTACAACTGGTCACATGCATGTATCCGGCATCAAACGGTGGACACACAACACAAAAACATGCAAATCGGGCCTACAGCCAGTCCACCGATAAACTCCTACGTGCTGTAGAAAAACTGCAGGAGGTCCCTGGTACCGTCCAGAGCTGTGGGACGGTCGTCGGTCAGCTCCAAGCTGGTAGTCCACCACCAGATGACACACCACTACCACATGGGTCCGCATCAGGGATTTGCACGGGCATGGATACGACCGAGTGGTCACAGTAAACTGTACAGGTTGACATGAATGTCACAAATCACAACACTCCCCCATGACTCAATGGTACGCATCTCCATACAAGTGCATCACTGAAACGAGTACAACAAGGAGTTTAGAAACAGTCTTAATACAGAAAGAGACACAGCGCACACTCAATCACTCTCAGGCAAGGGGCGAAGCCCAACAGAACGAATGGCTACCAGAATCTTCCCGCGTGCTAATGCTTTCGTGAAGAAGTCAGCACGCTGCATGTCAGTGCCAACCCAGATGACGGAGATCACGTGTCGCTCCACCAGATCACGCACAAAGTGATTCTCAACTGCAATGTGCTTCGTGCGAACGTGAAAGACACGAGATTTCTCCGCAATGGCAAGGGCATGCTGGTTATCGCAACGAAGCACAATGGCGGGTACTGACTAAACTAGCTCAAGGAACAAGTGCTGCAGCCTTACTGCCTCAACAACACCTGCACCCACAACAACATACTCTGCTTTCGATAAGCTACGTGCAATGCAGCCCGACTTCCGGCTACACTAGGACATAGCGGCACCACCGAGCAGGAACACGTAACTGATGTGACTGGGTCCATCTGGACTCCAGGCCCAATCACTGTCGGTGTAGCGCTCAAGAACCACCGAACACTGTCGGCAAAAGCAGAGTCCGAGGTACGGTATGGAGACCACATACCGCACCACTCGCACAACCACATGAGGGGCTCTAGCACATGGAGCCTGTGAAAAGCGTGCAAGGAGATTGACGGCAAAAGCGATATCAGGGTGTATGGTAGTGGCCAGGTACATCAGAGATTCGATGAGGTAGAGGTACAAGGTTACATCCATTGTCTCCCCCAGCTGTGTGAGATTGTCCACCTTTAGGGCATCCTGTACATGAGGTCTGAGAGGTGTGGAGGCCGTAGACACTGTACGAAGAAGGTCACTGAAGCGCTCCCCCACAACACGTGCGCACCGGGCCTGATGCAACAGAAGTGTCCGATGTCTGCGGTCTCGCTCAATCTCCATGCCAAGAAACACCACTGCAGGACCAAGGTCCTTCATCCTATAGACACTGTGGAGGACTGCCTTTGCCTCCTTCACAGCCTCCATGGTAGGAGACGTGATCAGAAGGTCGTCTACATAGACCAGGATGGCGGTGAACCGTTGAGGCGTCTGTTGGATAAAGAGAGAGGGATGTGACTCGCTTTGTACACATCCCGCACGAGTCAACGTGCTAGTGATCTCCTGGTTCCAACACCGAGGAGACTGCTTGAGGCCGTACAAGGACTTACGCAAGTGCCGGACCTTGTTACCGTCCACAAAGCCTAGTGGTTGAACCACGTAAATCTCCTCATCTAGAGATCCATGGAGGAACACATCGTTCACATCCATTTGGTGCAGTTCCCAGTCATACTGGTGAACTACACCGAACAGAGCGTAAGCTGAGGTCATGCGACTGATAGGGGGAAAGGTGTCAGTATAATCAATGCCCTTGATCTGAGAGTACACCTTGACGACCAAGCGAGCTTTGTGGCGTTCCAGTGAGCCATCTGGCTTCATTTTCTTGTGAAAGACCCACTTGACCTGAATAACCTTCCTCCTAGGTGGAAGGTTGACTAGCTCATAAACTGTATGCTCTCAGATGGCGCGAAGCTCATCCTCGTAGGAAGCACGCCAGGCATCAGCATCTTGTGATGAGAGAGCTTCCCTTAGTGTGCCCGGATCAGGCGCCATAGAGGGAGAGCTCTGACTGGCAAGTACACACGCTTTTGTGCTAGGTCTGAAGACCACAAGGTCAGCTACTGCATCACAAGCGATATGAAAATCGCAAGTGATGAGTTCGTGCCCTACGGGGCACACTGGATGTACCGCTATATGCTCAGTGCGTTCACTCAGGCCTAGGGCCTTTATGTAAGGATCACCACTCGTGATGCAGCGAGTGGAGCACCTGGATGCAGTACCTGGCACTCACTGGACTCCCGAGTCCAATGGTTGAAGACGACCGCCGGGCTCACGTGAGTAACCAAGGCTCCAGGGGCTCACCTAAGGCGTAGGGACAGGCATGACCACAGCCGGTGAGGGCTGAGGCAAAAGAGTAGGTGATGCCGTGCGAGGAGATGCATGTGTGGGAGACACGAGACTGGGTGTGACAGTAGGAGCAGGTGAGGCAGGACAACGCACAGAGGCCGGAGTGCTGACCGACATAGGTACAGGATCATGGGTGCCTGTGGGGTGCAAGGGCACAGGGGTAGAAGCCGAATGTGCTAGAGAGATCTCTAGGCTGAGAGCGATGATCGTTGGATCATCAAGAGCCAGAGACCGAGAAGTGGAGGGGGCTCGAAGGGACACATCAGCCGGGCGAGAGATGCTTGCAGGCTCAGACTCCCCCATCCATCGAGAAGCCTCACACGTAGGAACGTGCGTGATGGACAGCGGCGTGATCGAGGTCAGATTGTGGTAGGTGAGTGACTCGAAGAAAAGCACGCCGCGGGACTCAACAATGCGATGACGAGTGGGGTCCCAAAAATGCCGGGCCTTCGACCGCGGGGAGATGCCTACGAAGGCACACAAGCGACCCCCCGAAGAGACCTTGGACCCCTGCTGGTCCTCGGTGTACCACACAGAAGCCAAGGATCCCCAGACACGAGCGAGACATAGGTCAGCACGGTGGCCAAACCAAGGTTTGTTAGGTGTAACGTGGTCCGGAAGGGGACCGTGTGGGAGGCGGTTCCAGACCGACATCATGTAAGTGAATCCTTTGAAGGCGAAGGACTCCGGAAGACCGTACTCACACTGCATAGCGCAAACCGCATGCTCCATGGTGTGGTTCCAGCGCTCAGAGAGACTGTTATGCTGAGGAGTAACAGGAGCGGAGACCTGGTGAAAAACCACGTGCTCGGTGAAGAAACTGTCCATCTCACCAAGAAACTTGCCGCCGCGATCCGAACGGAAAGTATGCATCGTATGGCGAGACTAATGATCAGCCATCACTAGCCAGAGGCGAACTGTGAGAGATGCATTGCTCTTCTGGTGCAGGCTGTAGACCCACCGCATCCGGGTGAAGTCATCAGTCAGGGTTAGGACGTATCTGCCCCGATCGGACAGAGACTCGACAGGAAGAGGACCGAGAAGGTCCAAATGGACCAACTCGAGAGGGCGCAATGCGCGAGAATGGGAGTCAGGGTAGGTGCAACGATGCATCTTACCCTATATGCAGAATAGACAGTCCGTCTTGGGTGGCTTTTCAAAAGAAGTCGCATCAAGACCGAGTGCAGGCTATTTCCAAATGAGCTTCGACACAGTGTCGGAGCCCACATGACGCATGCGACGATGGAGAAGTCTTTAGTGCTCAGCAGAGAGAACGCCTGTGTCAAACACTCGAGTAGGAGGAGAGGGGGAGCAAGAAGGAGGAGGAGAAATCCAAGAGACACGATACAAATTATCCACAACAGAGGCACGAAGAACAATGGTTCGAGTATGAATAGTTGTGATAGTCGCGGAGTCTGCAGTGTGCTCCAGAGAGAGTCCCATCAGTGTGCAGGCACACACAAAAGGCAAGCTGAGCTCAAATTCAGGCACAGAAAGTACCTCGAAAAGATATAAGGGGCCAAATGGACCATCAAAGCACACAACCCCAACACCCTAGACTGGCAAGGATTGACCAGAGCCTGTGGGAACGGTGCAAACAGACATAACAGGACCGAGAACAACGCAGTCACTACGACGACAGGTCATGTGATGAGTGGCACCAGAATCGATTATCAAAGTGCCACCGGGATCGCGACCGGAGGACGTCAGTGTACAACGGGCAATGGAGCACTAGGCCTCAGACGGGCGCTGAGCAACGGGTGAGGAGGAAGGACGAAGGGCACCGAGGTGCGAATCATGAATCCACTTGGTATTGTCAGGCCCATCGTCACCACATGCCAGCTGTGCCCCCCCACACGAGTCACCGCAAACGACAAGAACAGACGAACAAAAAATTTGTGAACCACCTAGTTGTGACAACACACTCGCACCTCCCTGAAAGCAAAACTTCAGAAGATGACGGAGCTTGGCGATGGAGCGGTCACGCGGGTCCGGGTCGTCACTTCTTGTCGGTGAGGAAGCGGGAACTACTGCAGTCATGGTCGCAGCGTGGCCATGCTACTGGACGCCTGAAGACGCTGTACGTGTGCAGCCTGAAGACGGCGAGTGATCCGCGCCCAATCAAGCGGTTGCTGGAACTCGGTTTAGCGATGAGCGCCTCCACGGTTGTAGCAGTGGACAGTGCGCCCACTGCTAAAGTGAGGTGGAGAAGGGCTCGAGCACGGCGTCGCTATACCCCGAGAAGATGTCTGTGTGCTCAAGACGAACTCCGATCATGAGCGTGTAAAGCGGCCAAAGTTGTGTACCTCCTGAAGTCCTAAGGCGTGTGTAGATGCACATGGCACGCCGCCAGTAATTGGCTACGGGCTCAGCAAGTCCTTGACAAAGGGAGTGAAAGGCGCGAATGTGAGCCGCACGGGTGGCGTGGGTCTCTACAACAAGTAGGGACAGTGCCAAGTCCTAACCCCCATGTGGATCAGCACCCGCGCCCGTGTCGGCCTCTCCAAGGAAAGGGCGAAAGTTCACAACAGCCTCGTACGGCATGGCGTAAAGGATTCTGCGCATCGCGCGAGCCGCTGTCAGTACCTAAGCGCGGTCCGTAACCTGGTACGGACTGTGATAGTAGGGCCATACCTCCTCTGAAGTGGCCCAGACCTGGAAGAGAGTCTCCCAACAATCGAAGCCATTATCAATGACATAGCGTGGGGGTGGTGTCTCGAAGTCCTTGGATTGCCGCTCCATAGGGAGAGCAACAACAGGCTGGGAAGGACGAGGGATGGGGAAGATGCTGGGGCAAGGAAATTTGTCGAGGTAGGGGTTAGGCAAGGATCGGATCTCTGGTTACCGGTTTCCAGAACACGTCTGAAGCTGGCGAAGACGCTCCTGAAGCTCGCGAATCTCCCACTCATGGGTGTCATCCTCCATGCCTGGCATGTCGGGGTCCTCATCCAAAGGATCGAAAAGTGGCGGGTCCTATCTAACTAATCTCCTCGGTCTAGATGCTGACTGCTGTGCCGAAGGTATGGTACCGGCGACTTCCACAGATGTCTGCTGTGGGGCCGTGGACTGACCACGAATAATATCAGTGAGCGCACGGATGACATCAGTTTGCTGCTGCTAGTGACGACGAATGTCATCCTGCTCACTACGCAGGTCCGCAATGGCTTGCGAGCGTGGGCTCATGATCACCAAGGAGGAGGAAGAGGGATATTGTGGCCCTTTGCCCTTGTCAACGGTCGGAGCCATGTCAATGCTTAGTATGGACCGGGACATCAAACGGATCAGATTGCAGAACTTTCAGCGTTTCTCGAGGAATTGCAATACAGGTAAGAAATGATGTTTCAGCCAAAAATTTGGCTAAGTGTTGATGCTGATGTCATCACTCACAATGATGATGTCAGCATGAAGGTTGTCCAAATGAGGCGAAATTTGGAGCGATCATGCGCCAAAGGAGTATGAATGCAATGGTGGTGGTTTCGTGTAAAACAACTTAAAAAATCAAAAATGTCACCGTTTTCTTTTCAGGCCAAAATCTGGAAAAAAATCTAGATGTGAGACCATTGTTTCATTTCCTGGATCCTACAGGGTATGAAATGAGGCGGGAGTAGAAGCGATGGATAGGGTTTTGAAAGAGCTTTGTAACAAGCACTTACACGCCAAAATTGGTGGTCAAATGGGGCAGTTGCATTGTCTCACATCCGGGGAGGGTAGTATATGCGACCTCAGTGAAGCTTCTGGGACCCTTCACAGACCCCTTCTCAACATCTCATGCCTCAACTGCTCATTTATGCCCAATCACCCCAAATCCAAACCCTCAAAAAAAATTGTATAACAGTGCAAATTATGGTGAGGATCCCTCTAGGAAACTAACCTAGACCATGAACGATGTTTCCTAGAAATTGTTGGGGAGAACCAACATGACCATAAGACTTTCATTGAAATTTCTTAAGAAATACATGACCTGAAAATATTTTTGAATGAAGTACTCTGTAGTAGTTTTGAGAATTCAATTTAATGTAAATGAATTCACATTTTTACCTATTATGTTCTTTCTGAGACTTCATGTTAGTAAATCGGCCAGACTCCGGAGTCTGGCCGATTTAATACACTTATGTGTCAATGCACTTGTGTACATTTTTTTGTGCATGCACGATACACCCCCCAATACAACCCCCAATACACTATGGGAGTTGGGGGGGGGGAGGAAATCTCTCATCTGGAGTAAGGCTTGTTCAATCGCAAGGTACAGAAGAGCACAACTCAGGGTTTTTTTTTGGTTTGCATGATTCAGGACCTTCCGCAAACCGTAGGGTGAATCTGATCAAGGATTGAGATCAGTTCCATTCTTGTTGATAGAAAATCATCTGTGTGATGTTACGGTTGTCTACCAGAGATGCAAACTAATAAACTAATCAGATTCAGTTCTCGATATTGAAACGAGAGTTTGTCGCCTCCCCCCCCCCCCCCCCCCCAGGTCAGAATGTATTGCGGGGGTGTATTGGGTAGTGTATCTGGAAGGGGGCCGGATGAAAACACAAGTGTACAAATACACAAGTGTATATTCTTTGGTGAGCTTGCGATACACTCCCTGATACACTCCCCCGATACACACGTGAGGTTTGGTGTGGGGGTAGGGGGGGGCGGGGGACATCCGATCGCGGAATGGTTGGTTTGCTTGTACGATGCCAATAGAGTAATCTGTTTGCGAGTATGTCCTCTGTTGTGAACCGTCCGATGCCTTTGATCGACGATGCCAGTCAGCTTTGTTTGACTTTTGTAAGTATACACAAATGTATCTTTTCTGTTGACTACAAGCTACACTTTCCAATACACTCTCCAGATACACTTATCACTTTGGGGGGGGGGGGGGATAAGGGGCGAGGCTTGTCGTCCCCCCCCCCCCCACGACGCCGAAGTGTATTAGGCTGGTGTATTGGGAAGTGTATCTGAAGTATGGCTGAATTCATACACTAGTGTATTCATACACTTGTGTATAATATTTAACGTTCCTACAATACACAACCCAATACACTCTTGTGTTTGGGGGGGGGGGGGGATAAGGGGCGAGGCTTGTCGTCCCCCCCCCCCCCACGACGCCGAAGTGTATTAGGCTGGTGTATTGGGAAGTGTATCTGAAGTATGGCTGAATTCATACACTAGTGTATTCATACACTTGTGTATAATATTTAACGTTCCTACAATACACAACCCAATACACTCTTGTGTTTGGGGGGGGGGGGGGTCGGCCCCTAACCGGGATGCAGTTGTGTCGATCGCAACTCGCTCACTGCGCATAACGCTCGTACATTCCTGGACTCTGATTCTGACAACCGTCGGTTCGGGAGGTGGGAGTTACGGCCAAAACAGTGCATGAACACCAGTAAACTTCGGGAGGTGGGAGTGGTGATGTAACAAGTGCATGAACACCAGTAAAATTCTAGGAAGTGACAATTATGGAGGAGTAGTATACATAGGTTATTGAGTGTATAAAAGAGGGGTGATTAACCATAACTCCAACTACTGCTGGAAGGAATTGGGAAACCCTTGGCTGCCCTGTGGTGGTCATGCAGTTGCAAGGGTGTCTCCAATGCTGCAATCTGCTGCGACGGGTCACCGTGGATTGGTGGGTCCTCTCAAGACCGTCGCTTTAGCTGTGGCTCTCACTACCACAGCAGCAGCAACAGCAGCAGTGGCAGTACTGCCACTGCTGCGTCTCTGCTGTGCAGCTCAGCGAGGGATGCTTCGCCGTTCTGATACCATGAGAAGATGTGTACAAGCTTCCTAGCGACACAGCTGCTGACTGGGCTTCAGTGCCCCGTCAAACGGTGACAACAGTCACAGGTCGTACACACGACGACAAGGGTGTGGCTAGGAGACAGAAGTCAGAGTGTCATAATTCTTCAATAGCATTTGCAGAGAGAAATGACAAATGACAGGTCCATGGCATAAGTACCTGCCGCAACAGGGCGGGTGTCACACGCGGCAGTACAATGTCTGTCTTGAAACCAGCCCAAAATCACTGTTTTGGCCGTAACTCAGCATAGACATGTCAGAACGCTACGCCGTCTGAACCCAGACATGCAGAATCACAAGCCGAGCGCTACCACTGGTCACATGTATCCGGGATCAAACAGTGGACACAAAATGCAAAAACATGCAAATTGGGCCCACGGCCAGTCCACGGATCAACTCCTACGTGCTGCAAAAAAACTACAGGAGGTCCCTGGTACCGTCCAGTGCTCTGGGACGGTCGTCGTTCAGCTCCAAGCTGGTAGTCCACCACCAGACGACGCATCGGTACCACCTGGGTCCGCATGAGGGATCTGCATGGGCATGGACACGGCCGAGTGGTCACAGTAAACTGTACAGGTCGATAGGAACGTCACAAATCACAAATCCAACACACTCATGCATTGCGAATAAAATCAGTGGTACTGTTATGTTCATCGTTGATAAAGAATATTGGCCAACATTCGACATTTTGTCCATATCCAAAAGTTTGAACAACGCATTCATATTTCTCTCATATGTACATGTATCAAAAATGAATGTTATCTATTTCAGAAAAAAAGAACTAAGCTAAATATATCTCTCACTATAATATTTTAAAACTATCCACGCAAATAGAGACTTTTCCATATTTGCTTGATATGGCTCGTTCGAACGTGATGTCCGCCAAATTTCAGATATCAAGTCGTAATTGTACCAAAGTTGATTAATAGGAAGGAGAAATGGTGAAGAAAAGAGACCCCGGATGGTTGAATTGTCAAGTGACGAAGCTATTCCTCATGAGAGTGGGAAGGCGTCGAGACTGAAACCAAAGCCGGAGGCCGGGTTTTGTCATTCAACTGATCACCGCGTTCCCCATCCCCGACGGGATGTAAGAAAATACACCCCCCCTCTCATGCCTTGGAAAGCCACCCTCTCCATTTATGGATACCCAAGTAACAACAGAAAATGTTCCATATTGCGTCACATTTCTCTCATGTCTAGATTTTGCAGTTATGGGGAATTTTAGTCCACCTCTTCGACAAAACAAATCTTTTTTAGACGACGTTGACAATCGCCTTCCCACTTCATCTATCCTCGGCAGGTTTGTTTTGCTGAGTCAATGTAAAATTTGAGATAATGTATCAAGGGCAGTGCTTGCCTATTTGAGTACCGTAGTACGTTGTTGTTCTGATTTGCGTTTTGTGCATTATACCAAGTCCCGCGGTTGACTATGAGTACCGCAGTACTTTAGCAATACCGGTCCTACCGCGGGAGCGTTACCGGTATCGGCACTAACCTACCAACAAAGTAGGATACCGTGGTACTCAATATCGTGGTACACTAGTACCGTGGTATTGAGTATCGTGGTGCCCAAATACGGCAATATTACAGCCCTGGTTGTCGGTGATGTGGAAAGAACGTTTTACGAATTAAAAATAGTGAAAGGGGTACGACGTCATTGCTTTCTTAACGAAAAAATAGACACGTCATTTTTCTTTCATGTTTGCGTTGACCCTCCGTGAAGGTTTCCAAACTGTGTCAAGTACTGGATCTGCCCGGTTTCTTTGCTGAAAGATCCAGTACGCAATTGGTTCTTAGAGCCTTGGTTCACGTGGCAGGGTTCACTAAAGAAAAAAAAAAGCAAGAATCACACTACGGTACGAAATTCTCATCCCGATCTCGCATGATACATGACGTGTCTCTGTCTTGTTTTGGCTCGTGCCGGACAAGTTGAGATTGTCTTGTGTCACGAGACAACGAGAGGAGAAAAAAATGGGACAATCGAGATCGAGACCGGTCTTGATCTCAATTTACCACCATTATAGAGAAGCACATGAGCCATGAAATTGATCAACCACACATGTAACACATACGTGAGAATCACACACATGAGTGGACGCATAACGGGCTAGTGAGATGATTGGACTGGCTGACCCGGCGAGCCATGCAAAAGACTGGCACGGTGCCCGGGCGCCAATTCTGGATCGAGCCTGACTAGTCGATAACGAGCCTCCGATGGTTGCTCACACGTCGAAATGAACCAGACGTTTGGTTCCGTAGGATGAGCAATCTAGCCTTACCATGCAATAACCTGTCTAAGTGGTACTGTTGGTTGTTGATTTCTAACCCATCACACCAGTAATGACCCTTGTCTTGTTCCACATGCCTCTACCATGCTGTGTAGAAGAGACTCAGTGACTATGCTGGAGCTTCTGTTTGAAGATGGAGATCCACATGGTGGGCCTACTCCACTCCATCACCAGTTGCAGCTCACCACTTGGTGGCTCTCAGCCACATGATGATGCTCCTCCTTTTTGTACCTTTTCTTGCGAGAGCTCTGGTCCCTTGACACTTTAAGATGACGGGGCCATCTCCATATATGTAACAATTGTGGAGAAATTGGAACTGTTCCAAATAGCCACGTGCTGATCCTTAGGGGGCCACCCGACCGGGCTAGCCCTTTGTCCAGGTAAGAAGATGCCCTCGGTTTCTACCAAGAGGTCAGGCTCCACCCCACGGTGGTGGTTTTGGTGTAGATGTGCTTGTGGCACGGTCGGCACCAGGCTCACCAGCTTGCGCTCACTAGACTCCACTTCTGTGCTGCTAGACTAGAATTTTTAAGCAAGATTTTGTCTCTCACCACCGCCATGGTGCACCCCATGGGGGATCACTGTACGTCAATGCGTGTCCAAGCACTTGCCATGTGTGTTTCCTAAGGGAGTTCCTGTTAACTATTGGTGTCAGTGCGGATCTCGAGTGTCTATCCTCCCCCATTGCATCCTATGATGTATAGGCAGGCCTACCACCTTGCAGCGGACATCGCACCATGCCCGCAACAGCACCGCTGTCACACACTCCTTTGCGCGCCAATCATGCCCCCTTCGGCACTCCTTCCAGTCTTGGCATGGGTGTGCCCTGTATCGCAGCACCATCTGAAAGTACCCCCGGGAGCTCTAGAGTCTCTACCTCCACCCTGCTCTTCCTATCCATTGGCTATATCGACCTTTCTTTGACGGGCCGCAACGACCATCTTGATGTTCTCCCGGCTGTCCTCACACTTATCTCCATGTTGGAGACTATAGCAAATTCAGCAGTTACGCTGCTTCTTGAGCATTACCTCAAGAGCACCGCGTGATTGCGCACTGCCCATTTGACCTACGCATAGCTGGATATGGGGAACCTCTCTGTCAGCTCAAGCAGAGGTGAATCTCATGGACCTGATTTTGGAAACAAACGTCGTCACCATGACCACTGCTCTCACTTTGGACCAGGACAAAGTTGACCCAAGGGCTACGAAGGTCTCCATCTGTGGCGACCAGTGGGTGTGGCCCGGAGACTCCATCGCTGACGAGCCCCTGTGGGTGCAGAGGTTGTCTCCTCACTACTGGCATAACGACGTCCAGCTGGTTGAGGAAGCCCGAGACCGTGACATTTACTTGCTTCTACACACCGCCGAGTCTCTTCCCTCAACCCCTTAAGGTATGTGGCCGTCTGATTAGCAGCCAAATCCTGACAGCACTACTGAATCTCCAACCAGTGGAGCTAGTGACACAGACCTGGACAAGTACCTTTCCTTCCCTCCTACAAAAATTCCTTGAATCTCGTGCGGTACCATATTGGAAGCTGTAGCAGGTGCTGCTGCCACGTTTTGTGCCTCTGCCAGAGCTAGCCGGGCTATGACCGGCAATGCTGTTGGGAGGGCCTAGACTGCTCACACAGAAGCAGCCACATCCCACTCTCTGCTGGCCGTAGCTGCCGCCAGCATCGCTGTGCACATTGCCGCAGCATCTCGTGATGTTGCCACTTCTGCCGCAACGACAGAAGATACAACCTCTGGTGGAGTCAGCTCCATTTGCACTTCCACAGTTGCTGCAATACTCACCCCCTCAGGAGAGCCTTGGGCTCTTACACACGCCAATACTGGAGTGCTGGTGGCCTCAACAACTGCAGCAGTGGGCGGTGCCATCATGACAAGACTGCTGTGTCTCACGGTGGGCATTAAAGCGTGGGTGTGAGTGCTGGCTTCCTCTGCAAACGCCATCTTGCCGTGAATATTCTCCCTTATTCCTTGACCCTAGCGTGATGAGCATTTCTTCTTTTACTCACACATTCCCTCATACCATCTCTTGCATCCTCTCTCACGTTCATCATGCCCGAGAATACCAAAACTATTGAGGTCTACAGGGTGCACTGCATGAAGCTCAGGCTGACAGACGTTGGCTGCAGGAAGAGCTTTAGTGCGCAGCCAATGCCAAGCCTGAGATGGCCACCACTGTGGTGAACATGGTCATGGATCGTCTTCGATCTATCCCTGTCCTCGCCAACGCTGTGGATGCTGGAAAATGGGGGGAAATTTGCTGGCTCGCATGTAATGGACGACCAAGGGAAGGTTGTGTCCAATCTTGGATCCATTGTTGTGGGGGGTCAATTGGTACTCCTTCCCACGCGGCAAACACCTCGCCCACTCTCTCCCACCTCAGCGCCAAAAGGACTTTGAAAGACCACCACCATACTTCACGCCGAAGATGACCTTTTCATCATGGGGAACACGGTTTACCTCCTAGGCTCAAGGTGAGCTCCTCTAGGAGTACTACTCCCCAGCTGTGTTAAAAACCATGTCTTGTCTACTGACTTGAAATTCTTGTTATGTTGTCAAGGTCTACTGACTGCAGTAAATAAAGGAAAGTAAAAAGGTGAAAAAAGAAGAGGGAAAGAAGGCTAGGAGAGAGGTCGCCAGCCTCTCTCCTAACCTTCTACCTATCCTGTCTTTCTTATTTCTATGGGAGCGGGGTCTAGTGAGAGATTATGGGCTAACCCATTTGGATGTCACACTTATCCTAGCCCGGCCGCATCTCGATGCTGTAATAATTGGAACATGGACTACATTTAGTCCGGCACTGATTGCGCAAATCACGGACGTGGCTTTGGAGGTCTGATCAGCGAGCGACAAGGGCGAAGGACGAGGACGTGGACCACCGATCGACGATGTGGCAGATCAATCGCCTCGATCGATCCACAACGTCGATTGATGTCCGGTCTGGAGCAGAGGGAAGACACGAACGAGGAGGACATGGACTTCTTCCCTCACAAGGCACCTCGCAAGACTTAGTATTTTTTCTGGATTACCAAGTGCAGGGACCAGGAACAGAATGTAGGAGGTAAAACTAGTACTTAGTCCAGTTTTGGACGTCAGTCTTCTCTAGCTTCGTGTGTACTCGTTTCAAGTGAGATTTGAAGCTCTGGATTCAGCGAAGTCCCCTCTTGACTCTCAGTGTATCTCTACTGAGTAAATGTCTGGAAGAGGGATGAAAGAGTGAGATAGGTGGAGCTGGTCTTCTCCACTGCACTACTTGGACACTCTAAGCTGTGAATATTTGTTGTTGCATGAAAGCAGAAGATATTCATGGGTTTGCAATTTTTTACATTTGGTATCAGAGCAGGGCTGCGTATTTCAAGATTCAACAGTACCAGCTGAAATATCTTCAGTGCAGATTGATATCTCATGACATCAGAACAACAGTGAAAAATCAGACTCATTATCTGTGGCAACCATGGCCACAGTTCACGATGGAAACTTCAAGATTCCCCCATTCGATGGGGACGAATACCACACCTTTGCGTTTGACATGAAACTGCTGTATCTCAACAAGGGACTATGGGGAGTGGTGTCAGATCCTGCAACAGAGACACTTGATCCCGCAGCAACAGCTGAGCAAAGATTGCACTGGCAACGGTGATGTGATCAAGCCTTTCCTCACCTTGCTATGCAACTGAACGACATACTCAAGTTTCTTATCAGAGACAACAACCCTGATCTCAACCCACGAGTGGCTTGGAAAGCTCTGTATGACCGCTAGAACAAAACAACAGACACTGAACTTGCCAACCTTCTGACAGAGTTCCATGGCCTGAAGATGAAGATGGAGACAAAACTTGAAGATCACATTGCACACCTCAAGACTCTTGGGAACCAGATCAAGGCAATTGGTGAACCTATTTCAGAGAGGACCATGGTACTAACACTATTTCGTGGTCTACCTCCCAGATTCAAAGATGCAGTTGACAGAATGACTGAACTCCAGGAGCATTCAAGACCTTTTCAAGATGAAATCAATGCATTGAAAGCAGGCATGGGAGTCCTTGCTACAATGGTGCAGAATGGAGCAGCTGACCAGGAAGCCACTGCTAATTCCATCGCTGTAGCAACTGCAGCTGCAACATGGACGACCAGCACGGATGTTCTGGCACTTCATAAAGCATGCAAGCCCTCATGATCATTGAAAATCGCCTTCCCCCAACGTGGTCCCGCGTCCGCTTCACCTTTCTTGAGCCGCACTCTAGTGACCGCCTCCGCGACCATCATCGAGCTACAGAGCATGACTTTGCGCAACACATCTCATAGATACTCCACCTTCATAATCAAGGAGGTTCGGGTGTGATGGACATGTCTTGTTATCTTGTCTGTGAGCTGGATGGAGCCCTTTGTGGCATGTCGTATGGGGGAGTTCAAGGGTGTAGGCCTGATACGTCTCCGTGCATGGAGGATTGGCAGTCTCACACACTCCCACATTGTTCCTCACATTCTGCCTCATACTCTGGTACAGTCGCAGTCTGTCTTGTGCCGACTTTTGCTTGTTTCTCGCATGGTTTCTGGGTCATTGATGCAGGTACTACATATCACATGACTTCCTCTTGTTCCTCCTTCATGTCTCTTGGAGCGGTGGGCTTTGTTTGGTTTGTCTGCACGGGATCTGGTATGCTTCCCCCCATCCAAGGAGTCGGGGTCGTTTGGTTCACAGGACCAGGTGTGATATTTCCTTTCCTCACATCCTCTACGTCCCTGATCTGGAATTCAGCCAGTTTTCTTTCACCACCCTTGATGGTCAAGGCATGGAGTTTTTCTCTAGCTGCGGTCTTGGCACTGTGTCAGTCTGTCCCTCCGGCTGTGTTGTGCTTCGTGCGACTCATGATGACCATCTCTTCCATGTTCCTCTATCTCTCCCGTCCACTACGTGTCTTTCATTGTGACCGTGTTGGGGAATTTCTTGGTCCCACCTCTGGCTTTCTTGAGTCCCAGGGTATCCATGTGGAACTGTCTGTCCTGTACACGTCCCAATGGAGTGTCTGAATGCTCGAACGGCACACTGGTAGATGGCGTGTGTTCGTTTCTCACTTCTTCTGGCCATTCCCTTGTGTTCGCCTCTGAGACCATGTCCAATATGACGTGGGTGTGCAACCGTGTCCCCCACGGTCCTCTTCCCTGTCATGTTACACCTTTTGAGTGCTGGACTGGCCGTCGTGGTGACTTATGCATTGCTCACATTTAGGGCTGTTTTGCGGCTGTCTGGTTGTCCGATGACCAACACCTGGGTAAAATCACTCCCCAAAACCATCTTTGCATTTTCCTCAGTGTCTGCTCATTCTCCAAAGCCTTGCCGTTCTAGGATGTATCCCGTCGTCGTGCCATTGATCCCCGTGAAGCCCTTTTCTTTGAGGATGTGTTTTAATGAGACCTCCCTTGCCTGTCCTCTCCTTGCAGTCTCTCTCCGCTGCCTCGGTTTGGAGGAGGTCCTGTCCGTTCTGCACCATTGTTTTTGCAGCCTTCCTCTGCATTACCCTCGGATCAGGGCATGTGCCCTCCGGCCCTCCAGTACCTCCGGGCCCCATGTTGAATATTTTTGCCCCTTGTTCAGTGTTGTAGGACGGATCAGGAATGCTCTGCCCCTTGTGGAGGTATGACTCCTGGATCTGTTGTAGAGTGACTCAACTATGCTCTGTGTCATGTGAGATATGACATATGAGTAAACCATGTGGGTGAGTGGTTACCTTGGCCATTTTGTTGATTTGGCCAAGTGAGAGGTCATGAGTTCGATCCTCGCCCTTTGCACATCTTGTTTGCTATGGAAGTTTCCAAGAGAGAAATTCCATAGCTTCTTGGACGCTACATGGTTGGTATTTCACCTTGACACAAGGATGCTTATGTGTCAAGCCCACATTGCAATTCTATTGGTCATGTGGCTGGTTCAGGCCACTTCCCAAAAATTTGCTTTTGAGTTCTAGGACTGGACAGACAGCTATAAAGGGCTTGTCTTGCATGCTGAAAAATGAACCCCTTGCTTGATGCTCTCTTGCGTATTGACGACTTGAGCTCTTCTTGAGATGTAATGTTAAGGCGTTAGTACTCTTGAAGGTGAAGTGTATGCTTGATCAAGTTTGGGGTGCATGACACATGTCAACAAAGGAAGAAGGCCTAAAAACCTTTACGAGATTTTTGGTTTCGCGGCTTCTCTGCCAGAGGTGGTTAGTTCAGTAACTAACAAAGGGTTATGGGCCCACTCCTCTGGTTAGAGAAGTTTCACACACGCAACCACTAGGTCACAAGCAGTGAGAGCACTTTGCTCTCACCCAACTTCTTTGTTTGTAGGTCAACATCAGCAGGAGGGGAATGCAATACATCTGCACCTTTCCACCTTGGGAGCTGACATCAGCCTACATCAGCCTACATCAGCCTACATCTGCTTGCAACGACCAACATGAATAGGGGAAGCAGTTGCCTCTTCTCACCAACAGCCTACAACGGCCTCAAACGCAAGTTCATCGGCATAAACAACAAGTGCAGCAGCTGTAGTAGTTGTAGTTGTAGGGATGGCACGGATAGGGGAACCAGGGAATCATTCACCCATCCTAAAGTTTGATGGAGAGGGATTTGCGCTCTGGAAGTGGCAGTTTGCGATCATCATGGATGACAAATATCTGCTAGGATATTTTGACAGAACTATCCGAGCACCAAAGGAAGAGGGTGCTGACCTTGTCGCATGGGTCACACATCAGCGATTGTACAATGGCAGCCGCGGCATACCCCAAACTTGGCAAGGTTTTTCAGTCCTCCTCACTTGCCAACCGTCTCTTCATTCTATAGAACCTCAGTACCATGAGGCTTGGTGAAGGGGAGGATGCCTCCGCCTTCATGGAGAAGTTTGAGATGCTCTTGCAACAATCCACCGGCATGGGATGGGACCTGAAATCTGATATGCAGGCCATGATTTTTCTGATGACACTGCTGGAAAGTTGGGGTCCCATGATAATGGTGATTGGAGGACCGACTGAAGATCAAGTTTCCTACACCACCGTCTCCGAATATGTGTGGAATGAAACTATGCATCGTAGCAGCAGTGAAGCAAACATGTCTGCCTTTGCCTCACGGAGCAACGGCACCTTCCACAATACGTCCTCCTCTGGGTACAAGGGAAACAATAGCACTAGCAACAGTGGAAAGGATGCAAAGCGCCAAGGAAACTGCCATAACTGTAGCAAGGCTGGACACTGGACTCGAGAGTGCCGTGCACCCAAGCGAGAGGGAAGAGACGGGGATGAATGGCGAGGGGGAAATGGTGGGAAGGATCCCACAAGCTTGATGGCTCAGTGTGCCTCCAACAAAGGGAGGGCGATACTCAGGCCAGGAGCCTACGGCCTTGACTCGGGCACAAACAAGCACACCACTTATGAGAAGAGAGACTTCATCTCTCTTGCTTCATGCAACAAGAACTTCAGAGTCACCAACGGCAAGGTTCAGGTAGCTAAGGGGATTGGTGACAAGCTGGTCACAGTGGGTGTCAACGGTGGAAATTCTGACCTCAAGCTAGAGGGGGTGGTCTACTTGCCCTCCTTCACAGCCAACCTGCTCTCCGTCTCTAAGATAACAGACCATGGCATGACAGTGATCTCTACAGAGAAGGAAGCGGTGATAGTCCCTACCAAGGACATCAACATCTCCTACTCCTCCAAGAAGGTTGATGCACAGGTTCCTTGCGTTGATGGACTATACGTCTTGCAGACCAAAATGACAACTTCAACGCCTGAATCTTTGGTCGAGAGTGATGATGAGGAGAGCAACGATGTAGACTCAGATGAGAAAAGACATATTGGAGGAGCGGAAGCACTGACAACAGATGATTCAGCAACAAAACCGTAAGCAAATGCAACCACTAGAGCTGTGCACTCTAGCCTGTGCACATCCTCCGAGAACTTGTGGCACATGCGCATTGGGCACGTGGCTCATCGCACATTGGAGCTCATGGGAAAACAGGAGCTAGTACATGGGATGGGGCTAGGTGATGAGGCAGAGGGAGCTCGGATCATGTGTGAGCCATGCCTTCAAGGCAAGGCGACAAGGAAACCCTTCAAGCACAATGGCACGCGTGCTCTTGCACCTCTTGATCTCCTCCACTGTGACGTGTGTGGTCTTTTTCGCATACCGTCAAATGGAGGCAGCAGATATTTCCTCACATGCATCAAAGACAGCAGCTGCAAAGTCTGGATATACTTTCTGGAAAAGAAAAGTGAGGTGAAAGAGAATCTGCAGGCCTTTGTCTCTATGGTTGAACGATAGAGTAGGAAGAAGGTAAACGCATTCAGGACAGACAATGGAGGAGAGTATGAAGCCTGCAGGGAGTAGCTCAAGTTGCAAGACATTGAACACCAGAAAACTACTCCCTACTCACGTCAACGCAACGGCATAGCAGAGAGGATGAACCAGACCCTCGTGGGCATGACAAGGTGCATGCTCTTTGATGCCAAGCTGCCTCCTAGGTTCTGGGTAGAAACAGTACGTATGGCTACCTACCTTGTGAACCTCACACCTGCAGCAGCTCTGTGAAGGAGAGGCAAGAAGAAGCAGATACAACAGCTGAAGACGCCTCAAGAAGCATGGTAAAGTAGGAAGCCGGACGCCTCCCATCTCAAGGTGTTCGGTTGCACCAGCTTTGCCAAGGTCCAGGCCGGTAAGGGCCCTAGAAACAAGAGCACGAAAGTGTGTTTTCATCGGCTATGACACCACCCACAAAGCTTATCGACTGTGGGACTAAGGAGCCAAGAAGGTCATCCGCAGCAAAGACGTGGATTTTCACAAAATTTCTTTGAGTAAGGGAGAGCTTCTTGAACTTGAGAACACTCCAAAACAGGGAGAGTGGCTCACTCTCCTTGAGGAGGGAGACACAGCACCAGCACCATGGCATGGGATGGGTACTGCAACAGGGAGAGGAGCTGTTGAAGATGACTTGGAGGAATCAGACTTTGATTCTGACGTATCTGATCCTCCGAAAAATGAGGAGGATGCCTCTCCCATCATCAACGACAAACCAGACCTCTAGTCTCCACATCAACAGCACCAGCCAGCAGGTTCAAGAAGCAATTCACGCCTCAAAGTACCTTGACAGCATTACAACACAGATAGGGGTGAATGGAAAGGCTTCAACTATTCATTCTTGGTTCAAGAGGAGCCAACATCTGTCGCAGATGTACTCACTCGGCCTGACAAAGCGGAGTGGGACGAATTAATTCGCAGTGAACTCAGCTCCATCGAAGAGAATGGGACATGGGTGTTGGTAGACAGACCTGCCGGGGCTCACGTTGCGGGGTCCAAGTGGGTGCTGAAAGTAAAACGAAAATAGGATGGCAAGATAGACAAGTACAAGGCACGGGTGGTAGCAAACGGGTTCTCCCAATGGCCTAGCGCAGAGTACGATGAGACCTTTGCTCCAGTTGTAACGTTCACCTCCATTCGGTCAATGCTCGCCATTGCTGCTGCCGAAAACATGGAGGTCCACCAGATGGCTGTCAAGACAACCTTCCTTTATGGCAAACTTGACAAGGAGGTACTGATGGAGGTTCCGGAGGGGGTTGATGCTTCCGAGGGCAAGGTGTGCAAATTGGTGAAGGCGCTCTATGGGCTAAAACAAGCGCCAAGACTTTTGTACCGGGAGATGGACACGTTCATGGCCAAGGAGTCCTTCATGCACTGCGACAATGACCATAGCATGTACGTGCATGAGAGTAAAAAAGGGACTATGTTGGTCGCCTTGTACGTTGATGACATCATTCTATGCCCTTCTTCAACGTAGCTGCTAGACGATCTCAAGGGGCACCTGAGTAGCAGATTCGAGATGAAGGACATGGGTCCTCTTGACTTCTATCTTGGAATTTCCATCAAGCGCGAAAGAGCAGCAGGTACCATCAGCCTGAACCAGATAAAATCCATCGACTCAATCCTCAAACGATACGACATGGCAGATTGCAAGCGTGCCAACACACCCATGAGCTCGAAGTGCAAACTGTGGACCTCCATGTCCCCATCCAACGAAGCGGAGAAAACTGACATGATGGGCATCCCATATCAGCCTGTAGTGGGCAGTCTGATGTATGCCATGGTCGCCACCTGACCAGATATAGCCCATGCTCGTGGGCAGGTGAGCCGGTTTGTGGCCAATCCTGGTCCACTTCACTGGCAGGCCATGAAGCGCATTATGCGCTACCTTCAGGGGACGCGGCACATTGAGCTCCAGTTTGGAGGCATTGCTAGATCCACGTCACCCCGTCTCATGTGCTACACCGATGCTGATTGGGAGGGAATATCGATGACAGAAAACCTACCTCTGGCTTCGTGTGTATGTTGAATGGAGGTGCAGTCAGTTGGGCAAGTCACAAGCAAGAATGTGTCTCTCTGTCGACAGCTGAAGCTGAGTACATCGCCTTGGCTGAGGTGTGTAAAGAGATGTAGTGGCTACGAAGCTTGCTATCTGAGATGAAGGCACCATAGGCAACGGCGACAGTCATCAAGATTGACAACATGAGCGCGATTGACATGTCCTAGAATCCCGTCATGTCCAGGCGTACAAAGCACATCGAGATCCGCTACCAACATGCTCGAGACATGGTCTACAAACAGACAGTGGAGCTCAAGTACGTCGGTACTAAGCTGAACTGGGCTGACATGCTTCCAAAGTCACTGCACAAGGATCTCTATCAGGCGGACAGGCAAGGTATCGGCATGGTCAACGCAAGTAATGACGAATGATGATGGTCACTCACGCAAGGTGCAAGGGAGAGATTTGTTGAATGTTTTTCCCCCCTTGTTCATTGTCGAAGGATGAATCAGGAATGCTCTGCACCTTGAGGAGGTATGACCCCTGGATCTGTTGTAGAGTGACTCAACTATGGTGTCTGTCATGTGAGATATGACCTGTGAGTACACCATGTGGGTGAGTGGTTACCTTAGCCATTTTGTTGATTTGGCCAAGTGAGAGATCATGAGTTCAATCCTGGCCCCATGCACATATTTTTTGCTATGGAAGCTTCCAAGTAAGAAATTCCGCAGCTTCTTGGACGCGACATGGTTGGTCTGTCACCTTGACACTAGGATGCTTATGTATCAAGCCCACAGTGCAAGTCTATTGGTGATGTGCCTGGTTCAGGCCACTTCCCAGGAATGTGCTTTTGAGTTCTAGGACTGGAGAGACAGCTATAAAAGGACTTTTTTTGCATGCTGATCAATCAACCCTTGCCTGATGCTCTCTTGCGTGTTGACGACTTGAGCTCTTCTTGAGATGTAATTCTAAGGCATTAGTACTCTTGAAGGTGAAGTGTATACCTGATTAAGTTTGGGGTGCACGACACATGTCAAGAAAGGAAGAAGGCCTAAAAACCTTTGTGGGATCTTTGGTTTTGCGGCTTCTCTGCCAGAGGTGGCTAGCTTAGTTGTTAACACCCCAACCTTGAATCCATTCCCAAGTTCCCTGTTGATTCCTTCTTGCCTTCATCCTCCTTCCCTCTGAATTTGCTTTCTCTGGCCTCTCCTCCTGTCTCTAGTGGCTCTCCTCCTCCTCTCTATAGTGTACGCAAGCTACAAGCTAAGCTACAAGGTCACCTTTGCCTTCCAACTCCCCATCTGTTCCTATGGACTCTTCCACACCAATTCTCCTTTCCTCTATGTTGTCTCCTTATCCTCCCTCGCCCATCTGTCCACCAACCTCAACCTCTCATCCTGTCTCTTCATATGTGCACGGTGGTTGTCGCCGTGCCCTCCAAGAACATGGTCATGGGACCACCATGTCTCAAGGTCGCTCCGCATTTGATCCTACAGCTTCAAGTATGTGCGTGCAGTCAAGAGAACCTGGACTTCGAGCTCTTGGACTCACCATGTCTGCCGAACAATCAGCCGCAAATTCACTGGTGAATCCTTCCTCTATGGTTAGGTTTTCTCTTCTCAAATGTGAGTTCCATCATGCTCTGAATGGTTCTATTTCTTGGTATGTTGCTCAGTCACTTGCCACTCTAGTATCTCCCCACTTTTGTCTAAGGCTTTGACAGTTCATGAGGTGGGCAACGCTGCTCACTCCTCTATGTGGAAAGCAGCTATGCATGATGAACCAAACACGTTAGCTGAGCACGGCTTATATGACCTTGCGGATCTTCCACCTAGCAGACAAGCCGTCTCAGCCACGTGGTTCTATTGTCAAAAATTAAAGCCAGATAACACAGTGGAGCAAGGTATGTGTCACAGCCAAAGGCTTCTTATAAGTTTTTGGAATTAACTTTGATGGGGTATTTACCCCTGTAGGATGGTACACCACTAACGCAAGTCCTTCTGAGTCTCGCTGCTCAACAAGACTGGGAACTCGAGTAGATGGATGTTAACAATACCTTCCTTCATAGTCAGTTGGATGAAGATACCTATATGAGCCAACCTCCTGGACTCTCAGATGGCACCAACAAAGTGTGGTGGCTCCGTATGCCCTTGTATGGACTCAAGCAGTTGCCATACTGCTTCAAGCAAGAGATCATATCCATGATGGAGAAAGGTGGCTTTTGTAGAAGCACTGTTGACCCTGCTTTGTTTCTCAATTGTCCCTCATACCCACTCCTTGCCATTCTTGTGTAGGTGGATGATCTGCACATTGCATCCCCCAGTCAATCCACTTTTCAAGGAGCCAAACCTCTCCTCCAGTCAGCTGACAACTTAAAAGATCTTGGTCCAACCCGAGTCATCCGGGGCATGGAAATTGAGCAGGATCGTGCGAAAACTACATTACATGTACACCTGGTGGCCTGTGTCCGCCGCCTGGGAGAACGTTTTTCCACGCTCCAGTCCACTGTTCTGTCAGCCTCCAGTCTTATGGACCCAGCCAGCAAGACCCTACTGAAGTCATTGGAGAACACCAAGGTAGGAGATCCAGTGAACGCCATTGACTACCCACGTGTCATTGGCTCCCTCATGTACATCGCTGACACCATTCGTGCTGATGTGGCTTTTGTTGAGATCATACTGTCAGAGTTCTCTTAGTTTCTCAGAGAGTGACACCTCAAGGTGGCTCTTCATGTGATATGATACGCCCTCTCTAACCCACGTGTGGGTTTGTAATTTAGAGCAAAATCCTCTCTTGTGGTGGATGGATCCATAGATAACGATTGGACACATGAATCTGCATGCAGTTTCTCTGGTTACATTTTTCTGGTGGACAGCATTGCCGTCTCGTGGAAAAATGACAAGCAGATATGTGTGGCAAGAAGCTCAAGTCATGCTGAGTATGTGGCTTTTGGTGCTGGTACATGTGAAGCTATTCGGCTTTGCCACTTGCTGCAGTAGCTGGGCGTCTCCACTCACTGCATCACAGTGTACTGTGACAATCAGAGCACAAAGGCGATTGCAAAAAATGATGGCATGAATCACTCTTGCAGCAAGCACAAAAGGTGTTGAGCATCACTTTATTCATGAATGCATTGCCATTGGCCTAGTGCGGGTTGTCAAGGTGGATGCACGTTCACAACTAGCTGACTTCCTCACCAAGGCATTCAGGAGGAACTTCGTCAACTCTGGCATTCACGTTGTTGGTCTCATCCATTCCCATAAGCTCAGTTGATCATTGTCTCCTTGTTCTTGTCTCAACTGCCATCGATTTGTCTTAGCATGTTTACGCTGTGACTAAGGGTCATGGAGGAGTTCAGATCTATCGCACTAGTAATGACCCTTATCTTGCTCCACATGCCTCTACCGTCACACCGTGTACAAGAGACTAAGTGAGTGTCACTCCTTCACCAGCTACAACTCACTACTTGGTGGCTATCAGCCACATGATGATGCTCTCCCTTGATCTATTATTTCTTGCGGAAGCTCTGGTCTCTTGACACTTAGGATGCCAGGGCCATCTCCATACATGTAAAATTTGTGGAGAAATTAGAATTGTTTCAGCTAGACGGGTGGTGATCCTTAGGTGGTCACCTGACTGGGCTAGCCCTGTGTCGAGATGAGTAGCCATCCTCGGTTTCTATCAAGACGTCGGGCTCAACCCCCAGGTGGCGGTTTTGGTGTAGACGTGCTCCTCACACCCTCGGCACCATGCTCACCAGCTTGCACTCTCTAAAGTCCACTTTTGTGCTGTTTTTCAACCACCACCATGGTGCACCCCATGGGGATCACTGTGTGTCATTGAGTGTCAAAGTACTTGCATCGTGTGTTTCCCTAGGATTTCAATGTCAGATACAGGAAGCATGTACAACTCAAATCTGTCAACCACATTGATCATGAGCGAATGTAAGTGTATACCATGTCTTGCTCCATGTTTTACTAAAGATAAAGCAAACAAGTTATGCTGATCACAACATCTGAGCTCTCAACCATGGTCTGACTAGATAGAGCAGGCTCCACTCTTTCACTCGGCTAAGATGCCACCAGTACATACTCCATTGGGTGTACGCAGATGATGCGTCCGAGAGCTTCACCTAAGATTAGTCACTTGCAGTGATGGTGGGTGTGTGAACAGAGTCACAAGGTCACTTGTGTGTTCACACCCCATTAACAACACTCCCATATGACCCATACATGACCAAGCCACATAGACATGAGCACAACATAAAAAACACCCATGCGGCATGATACAGCTAACGAGCGATGGAGGGGCACAACAACATCAATCTAGGCCATCAGAATTGCATAGCAGATCAAGAGAATGCATGTCCACCATAAACATGCCACTACTAAGAGCCTTGGCAATAAAATTTGTGCACCTTCAACGAGTATTAACCCAAACAGACTGAACATTTCCAACATCAATGAGTTTGCGTACATAGTGATGTTCAATGTTGATGTCCTTCGTGCAAGAATGATGCATGCCATTGTACTCATTATTTGCTTTCATGCTCTGGTTATCATAGCACAGAGTGATTATATATACACAAAACTGTTGTAACAAGCAGAATAACTGCTCGCTTTTCACGTACTTGCACCAAGTGCCACATATTTGACCTCACTCAAGCTACGAGTGACACATCCCTGTTTCCCACTTTTCACAGAGATACCTATTGCAATAACAAGAGATATGTATCGTGTGCGACTGCGTGCATTTGTGTCATGTGCCTAATCACTATCACTTTTGCATTCAAATTCCACACACAGTTGTGCGTTGTGGCATAGCCCAAAATATGCTGCAAAGAGCACGTATCAGACTACATGCAGGCCAACATCAAGGTGCCTTTGACCTGGCTGCTGGGAGAACTGAGCAAGGAAATTGAACGCAAAGGTTACACCTCCTCGAGTGGTGGTAGCTAGGTACATGAGAGATCCAATCACAATCGGATTATCGGTGACACTCTCTTAGACTCTCTTAGACTCTCTTACCCGACTGTGATGGATCGGTAAGCTTCAGCAGGTGCTGCCTTGCTGGTTTCATTGGAGTGGACGAAGAAGGGATCTTAGTCAAAAAGGAGGCAAAGCGCTCTCCAAGGTTGTGAACTTAAGCAGCTTGATGCGACTTTGAAAATCACGTTCTAGATTCATGCCAAGAAACACGCGAGCGGGGTCCAAGTCCTTCACATGAGATTTGGAATGTAGGAGGGCCTTGATGGACTGGAATGCATTGGGACTAGGAGATGCAATGAGAAGAATATCTATGTAAATGAGAATGTCCATAGAAGGGATCTGATGGGGCACTGAGAAGAACACTGATCACAGTGCTGTGGCAATAGCCACCTGTCTTAATACTGGAAGAGATCTCCATGTTTCACCAGAGCGACAACTGTTTCATTTTGTACATGCCTTCTCACCAGACCTTGTTCGTACCATAGGTGAGACCTAGTGGTAGTATCATGTAGATATCCTTTTCAAGACATTCATGTCAAACCGCATTGTTGACATCTATGTGCTCTAGTTCCCAATCTTCCTATTCGACAAGGCTCCAAAGTGTACAAGTGGTGGTGTACCGTCCAGCTACAGCAGACATCTCATCGAATTCGATCCCTTGGATTTGAAAGAACCCCTTTGTCATCAAGCAAGCCTTGAAATGGTAAACCTTGCAATCCGGCTCCAGCTTGCATGAAAGGACCCAACAAGGTGAGATAGTTGTACGAGCAGCTAGAAGATCCACCAGCTCATAGATTTCATGCTACTTCAGAGGATGGAACTCCTCCTGCATGGCCCTTTCCCAAAATTCAAAGTCAGCCACCTGTTGATCCTGCCAAACTGTTGAAGGCTCTGGTGGTGTGAGGGGAGTCCACTCGCTGCAAAGCATGCAGAAAATAGCCTATGGAGTAGTACATCAAGACCAGTGGGCCTGGCAGAGGGCACAAGAAATATGTTATTTGTTGATGGAGAGAACGAAGCCTCCCCTCGCTGGCTCTTGGCCGACAAGAGGAGCACTGGCATGTGACTCACAATGTGATACTGAGACGTCAACAGGCTCACTGGTCTGTGGAGGATGAATGAGTAGGGGAATGTGTTTCGGCACTGATCGTGGAGGGCACATGTGCCGGCTCTGGAAATGACGCATCAAATTACATAGAGGGCGGTGATGGCTTGGGGCAGGATGCAATCAGGACGTTGGACAGCAAGGAAAGGCAAGGACACTCACTGTCAGTGGGATGAACTGGTGACGACTGTGCAGGGGGCGATGGACCCCCGTGACCTGAGGCTTTAATTGACCCACCTCTCCCAAGCTAACAGAGCAAGGAAAGAGAAGGTGGTGGGTGTTGAAAACTTGCCCCTCCGCATACCCAAGTGCGCCGTCGGGAGGCGCTGACGAGCCGCCATAGAGAGGAAATTCCTTGCAGTTGGATCTAGCAGCTCAAGAATTGCTCGGATCCTCAAATGGAAGATTGCCCCTCAAATTTGATGAGTCTCTGAATCCGGTGGAAGTTGTTTCACCGGAATCGAACAAGTATTGAGGGAGATATGAGCTTCCAAAGTTGGGGTGTTTTTCTTTGCCGCTCTGGGAACTGGCCGCGACTCGACTTCCGGTGAATAATCGACCGGACCGAGTAACAAATGTCCATCTTGAGATTTTGCTCCGGATTGAGTGCCGAGGTGTCCGGTGGATAATCCACCGGATCCAGTAGTGCAGGTTGTTACTGAGGGACTTAGCCAAAATCCTGGCTCGGCGTCCGAAACTCAGTAGTACGTTTGGTTCCTCTGGGACTTAGTCAAAATTCTGACTGCAGGTCCGCGGACAGGTTTCAAACCTTATCACACCCCATCACCAAACTCGACCCAAAAGTGGGGGAGGTGCATCCAAACATTGCAGGTAATACCTACACCACGTGGAATGGGACCTGCGCCTTGGGAAAGGAGTTTCGCACGTCAAGGAAGGCGCCATGGCGTGTGCGCACCATGGAGGCGTTAGGCGTTTCTGTGGTGGGTGAGACCTGCGCTTCGGCAAGCGTAACTTGGGCTACTCTTGGCCAAATTGTGCGCGGTTTGGTGCGTTGGAGAGCTTATGACTAGAAATATGAATTTTCTTATTCTTTCTATGCACAAAACCTAACGGAAAATGCTGTTATTCCCTTCGCAAGCTGACTGCTTTAAATTCGTACTCACATAGCGTGAGGCGACCAGAAAGCTTACGCTAAGTCTCAGATCTGCCCAAAATTAAAGACGTGAACCACGAGAGAAGATCGAACCAACATTGGGACCACACCAGGTGGAATTTACCGACATTGGGATAGCATGAGACAATTCACGCTGGAAGACGTCATAAAAGAAAAGCGCATTGCGCAACTCCATGGAACAAGACCGGTCATTCTCCCAGAATTACCAAGCCGTTGACATGGAAGAAACACCAAGGAAGGTGTAGAGATGAGCATGGGGACAAAGCTTGTCATTGAAAAGGTCCTCAGGGAGCCAGATAGTAGTGACAGAGCCCCAGACAAGCAAGACGCAAGTCCGTCCGGCGACCAAACCAGCGCTTGAAGGGAGTGAAATGGCAAGAAAGGGGACTTTGAGGAACACGGTTCCACACTAACTGCCCTTCCACACTCCTTTCCCTTTTCCCTCATTGAGTGACCAGGAAGGAGGCAGACGTAGAGGAAGAGCGAGTGGATGAAGATGAGGTGTGCAATGATGGTGTTGCCGCTGAAGAGGAGGGAAATCCTGTGGTGGCTGAAGCTTCAGCATTGTCATGAATGCACTTTTTTTTGCAGTGAGTTCCACTAATTGTGCTGTGCTTTCAGCTCCCAGAGGGCACTAATGCCTTGTGGGGAATCATCTGGGATGGGCCGGGCGGCCAAAAGCTCAAGCTTGATAGCCTTGACCTCCTTGAAAATGTCAGACAGTCTGGGGATGAAGCCGTTGACAATGGAGAGGATAGCTAGGAGCTGCCCAGGTACAGCTTTTCCCAGGTTGCATAGCAATTTGAGACTGCGCGTCCAGTAGGCATCACCACTCTCACAAACACGCATGGACAATGTATCAAACTGGACTGTGAGGAAGCTCTGGGCCACATGGTCTATCACACTATTGCGATGCTTGATGAGAGCATAGGCGTCAATTGGGTCAGCGGTGTGTGAGGTGCTTTGTTGGTGTAGTATGACCCAATTGCGTTTGTGAGATTGTCCCGCCCTCCAAAAACGAGGGCACAATAAGCACAGGTAGACTTGGACTATACAAAGACAAAAGGGGGAGCGAAAGAGGGTTCAGGTTCATGGTAGTACTCCTAGAGGTGCTCTCCCTATGCCCAGGTACTAATACGGACCTCCCAAGATGAGGAGAGGTTGGGGGTAAAGTGGGGTGGAGACACGTCAAAGTCACATTGACGTTGCAAAGGTAATGGAAGAGCTTTGGCGGCTACTGCGTTGGATAGGGCTGATGCTGTGCTGGGGTCAGGCTGGATAAAAAAAGAGGTAGTTAATGTGGAAGCGGGAGTGCTACAAAAGGCAGTGGCGATGCCAGGAGCAGTGGATGCGCCAAGAATGGGGCGCAATGTGGGCTGAAAGTGGTCCAGGACTGGGTCATAGTTGTGGTCTACAGAGGTATCTTGATAGCCCTGCTCTTGACGCAATTGCTCTTCTGCTATGTGGGGTGAGTGCCCTATGGAGTGCAGTACGCTCTTGCTGTACCTTTACTTGAAATGCTACATACTACTCATCATCAAGTGGCATAGCCACTGTGACGCCACTCTGCCGAGAACATTTTGGCCGAGTGTTCCCCGCCCTAGTGGACGTAAGAAAGATGGGGACGACGACTATATCAGCTCAAGGCTGTGCTGCTAGGAAACGGACATGGATGCAAAAAAATTCCCACACAGAGATAAAGAAGACGGCAGAGGGTAGAACGACATGCTCAGCAGGCCTAGTGACAAAGGGAGAAGAGAGGGGGAAGAGCTGCAGCGCCTAGTCACAGTGGAGACCGCACAGAAAAACAAACATACAACACCAGTAAAAACAACAAGTGAGAGGGTATAGAATACTGCTGCCATGGAGAGGAGGACAACAACGTGGTGGCTGGTAGTTGATGCCAATGAGGTAGATGAGGCCTGCCTTGCGGATGTGTGGGTGGAGGTGACTGCGGTGGAGAGAGCAGTGGTTGCAGCAACTGATGCTGATACTATTGTTTCTATTGCAGCAGAAACCTGAATGACAACGTTGACTACAGCTGCAACATGTGGAATTTGGTTAACAGTGGGTGTAGTGTAGGTCTTGATGGTTGCGCCAGCAGCAGTGCTGCCAGGTGCATGAGCAGTTGCTATAAAAAGTGGAGGCAACATAAGCGCTCAATACCAGTGTCACCTCAAAGATGGAGAGAATGTTAGAGGGTACAAATGAGGAAGAATCAAATCCAGAGGAAATCACGGGATGAGGTTTTCGGCACACGGAGGACCAAAGAGATGCTTGTGTTGCACTGCCAAAGGCGCATGGTGACTCTGGTGATGCATCCTATGGGGAAGGTTGAGCTTACAAAGGTTTGATGACAGGTGCCATCAAGGTCATTAACCTTGATGGAACCTGGATAATCAACTCCGGTGCTACGCATCACATCACGCCATTTTGTCATGTTTTTATTATATTCAGCCTGGTTGGTCATGTCGAGAGTGTTTCATGTATGTCCAATCACCCCAAATCCACACACTCAATAATGAGTGTGCAAAACTGAAACATATGGTGAGGCTCCTTCCAAGAAAAAAAACCTAGACTATGGATAATGTTTCCTCAAATTCGCTTGCTACAATCTTGTACACAATAAATTCTGTGTACATGAATACAATAATTTCATGGTACTTTCCTGAGAAATGGATTTTCTTAAAAAAAGTGTTTTATTACAGATCCTAAGATATCTGTTTCAAATCACTAAAGCATATGTTTTTTCATAAGTGAACCTACTCTAATACTTTCTGAAATATTATATCATCTCTGTAATATGGGAACAGATGCATAAATGTCCTCAATTCTGTTGATGCCTATTGTGGAAACAATTCGTCCAAATGGGTGACCTTACGCTTGACCAGCAAGTTACATGGTTACGCGGGAAGTCCCCTCCCCCCCCCCCCTCCCCGTCCTCCAATCTCAGATTGTATTAGGTACTGTAAATGGAGGGGGTCTGATTTAGTGCACAAGTGTATAAATACACTTGTGTACACTGTTGAGCTGATATACAATACACCCCCCGATTCACTCCTCCAATACACAAGCGGTTTCGGGAGTTGGGGGAGAGTGGACTTCCGATCAAGGTATTTTTTGCAAGGTGTCCATATCGCATTTCCAGCTAAATCAAGTTTTGAATTATTTACACTGCATTGAAACATCACATGAAAACGATCGATGACCACAATCAATTTTTGCCTCATATACAAAACATACACATGTGTATTCTTATGCTTCTCTATCCGCTACACTTACTGATACACTCACCAAATACACTTCTCATATTTGAGGGGGGTGGAGGGGGGGGGGGAGGGGGGAGGTCGTCGTCACCCCCTCCACCCTCCCCCTTTTGAAGTCGAAGGGTATCGGGGGGATGTATTGGATAATGTATCTGGAGGAAGGTCGACTTAGTACACAAGTGTACAAATACACATGTGTACAATTTTGAACGCATGCGAGATACACCCCCCAATACACTCCCCCAATACACTCCCCTAATACACTTGCCATGACGGGGGGGGGGGGGGGGGGGGGGGGGGGGGGGCTGGGGCCAACTCTCCTCTCCCCCCCCCTCCAAAGTCAAAGTGTATTGGAGGGTTGTATTGGGTAGTGTATCTGGAGGGTGGTCAATTTATTACACAAGTGTACCAAAACACTTGTGTATATTTTTTAACACATGCGAGATACACCCCCCGATACACTCCCCCAATACACCTGTGGTATTTGGGGGGTCGGGGAGGGGGACTGCCAATTGGGGTGCTGTTTCAAAGCTCGCAAAGTGCCCATAGAAAATGATGCGCATAAGCCAGTTATAATTTTTTGCTTTTCTGAGTTCTGTTGAGATACCCACATCAACGCTCCGCGTCTACTTTAGTGTCTTTACAAAGAATGTGTATTATTTTTGTTTTTGATTCGCTACACTTCCCAATACACTCACTAGATACACTTCAAAGTTTTGAGGAGGGGGCCTGGGGCCAACTCCCCCCCCCCCCTCTGAAGTCAAAGTGTATTGGAGGGGTGCATTGGGTAGTGTATCTGGAGGGGGGTTGATTTTGTACATAAGTGTACAAATACACTTGTGTACAATTTTTAGCGCATGCAAGATAAACCCCCCAATACACTCCCCCAATACACTCACGGTATTTTGGAGGGGGGAGGGGGGAGAGGACTACCCATCGGGGTGCCGTTTCATAGATTTCAAAGTACCCATAGTGAATGATGCGCGTAAGCCAGTTATTACTTTTTTCTTTTCTGAGTACCGTCAAGATAACCAGATTGACACTCTACATCTCCTGTAGTGTCTTTATAAAAATACACTTGTGTATTATTTTTGTTTTCTATCGGCTACACTTCCCAATACACTTACCAGATACACTTCATAGTTTGGGGGGGGGGGGGGGGGAGGGAAGGGGCTGGGGCCGACTCCCCCCTCCCCCCCCCCCACCCCCCCTCCGAAGTCAAAGTGTATTCGAGGGGTGTATTGGGTAGTGTATCTGGAGGAGGGTCGATTTCATACACAAGTGTACAAAAGACACTTGTTTACATTCTTGAGCGTATGTAAGATACAACTCACAATATACTCCTCAAATACCCTCACCCTGTCTTGGAGGGGGGGGGGGGGGACTATCCATCAAGGTGCTGTTAAATAGCTTGCAAAGTGCCCGTAGCCAATTATGCGCATAGACAAGTTGTTACGTTTTGATTTTTCTGATTACCGTTGAGATATCCAGATGGACGCTTTGCATTTACTGTCATGTCTTTACAGAAAAAGACACTAGTGTATACCTTTTGTTATCTATCCACTACACTTACAAATACACTTGCTAGATATACTTTACAGCTTTTATGGGGAGGGGAAGGGGACAACTCGCAATCCCCCTCCCTCCGAAGTCGAAGTGTATTGGGGTAGGAGGGATGTATCGGGTAGTGTTTTTGGAGGGAGGTCGACTTTGAACACGTGTGTACAAATGCACTTGTGTATATTTTGTAGCGTATCCAAGATACACTCTGCAATACACTCCCCCAATACACTCGCGGTGCCTTGGGAGGGGAGGGGGGGGGAGGGGGGGGCAGTCAACCTCGAGCGAATTACGCTCACGGCACTTGCGGACTTTCAGAAAAATGACTGCATGTCCTTTTCTCCTACAAAGACTGAAATATGTTCCGTTTCTAGAACTTGATCACATGCTATGTGGGAAAAATATACCCTTACCATATTCATAGGACACGAATAGTTGATCCTAAAAACCATTCTATATATATCCTTATCAACGGACAATAATATATTACAACTCACCATAAAAGACTATAAAATTTTCTGGATATAAAATTGGGTTCAGTCTCGATATATCCAGTTTTTTGGAACTATATAGCTGATATGCCAATGTCGCACAAAAAATAACGCATATGACAATGCCGCACAAAAAATAATGCATATGACAATGTCACACAGAAAATAACGCATATGACAATGCCGTACATAAAATAACGCATATGCCAATGTTACACAGAAGATACCTTAGGAACCCAGAAACGCTAAAAAAAATGTCATGTTCCCGCCACATACCATGTAGCATTGATACATGACATGATTTTTGTCATTCACTATGTCTCAGAAAGATGCACCATTGCATATTTTTCCATGTCAGGTCCAAAACACATGCTGTGATCCAGCATGAAGAAAGGGGTGGACGGCTGGTTGATTTTGTTGCGGAGGCTGGACGGATGGTTGCTTTTGTAATGCATGGTAGGAGAATGGTTGATTTCCTTCCAAACCACGGGCGGATCGTTACTTTTCTTCCGAACAACGGGCAAATGAGAGTCACACTTTGCATTTTATGGGTATCTGAGCTATTTCACCCTATAAAGTTACATTTGTTCACTAAGAAACTAGTGATGTAATAACTGTGTACATGCTAGTAGACTTCTGAGAAGTGAAGATAATGGAGGAGTATTATACGTAGATAATGAAGTGTATAAAAGAGGGGTGACTGACCATAACTTGAGTGTTTGGACTGGGTCCACCCAGATGCTTTCTATTTGCGGTGTTGGTATCATCTACTTTTGGGGTCCTTCTCAAGATATCTAGGTCACCAATGTGATATATTTTCCTGACCTTGATTTTAGGGTTTTTTCCGTCATTGCTCTTGACTACATTAACATGGATGTTTCCCACTCTTGCAGCGTTGGCACAGTCACTCTTCGTCCGTGTGGTCGTGTGACGTTGCATGTACAGTCTCATCAAAACTTGTACTACATCACTCATCTGTCTTTTGCATCCTCACCCCTGTCTTCAAATGGGACGCGCGTCTTTGTCACTAGCACTTTTTCCCCACAGCATACTAACCTCCTACACCATTGCCGGTGTTGCGTACACAACTCTTCCATGCAATGCACGGTCCACACGCTGCTTGCCCTCGGCCTTGATCAGGCTACGTTTCAGTTGCCTTGTAAGATGTACAGGTCCTCTTATCCTGTCTCTTCTTCTTGAGCCTCCTACCCACTTGAACTGGTCCATTTGTACCTCATGGGGACCTTCGATGTCGAATGTGTTGCGGAGATTGGTTGTAATGGGCTCACCCTCACTGAAGGCTACTTGTCAGAAGAAGTAGATTAGTACAAACAAAAACAGAAGCAAGTAGAAGCGAGGATGATTGGCGAATCCTGAGAGTGTGCCAGAAATAGGGAGATGAGATCGAGAGGAAGGAGTTCGTTGGAAATGAGGTGATAGTAGATATGATCTGGAAGGTATAGCAATAGTTTTAGGGTAAATGGGGCGCATTGAGTGAACGTTTGAGGCAAGAGGAGCATATGCGTTGATGAGACCAGAGCTGAGAAAAGGAGCAGAGTTATAGATTACAGCAATGCAGGATAAAAATGAGAATGGATAATGAAGAATGATCAAAGAAAAGATGGCAGGTTGGAGACACACCAACAAGGGTCGTGGAACTAAAGGAAAACAGGATAAGAAGAACTGTTTTGGATTTAAACGAGGAGGGAATGAGCATCATCCATATGAACAGTTAGAACATAAAATTCTAGTGGGGTAAAGGTTTCTGCACTAGCTGGACGCGTATGCAGCATGGTTGCAGTTAGTAGGGGTGGCTTAGTTATGATGCAACGGTTGTGCGCAAGAGAACCATTACCAAAGTAGTTTCGCAGTGGAGGTGAACATTATTGAGGGCCCTGGATTTATCGTGGGTTTTGGGAGCAACATTTTCAGAGTCTTTTACATTTGAAATTCCTCCATAGTCTGACAAGGTATGAAGGGTGTGTCTCCTCTTCCGTAATTGAAATTGGTCTCTTACCATATGCATTGCAATATTTTCCACAAAAATCTCTCTTGAAATCCCCAAACCATTGGGCTCTATAAAGAAGCTTGGTGCCGGGAGGAAGAGGAGTTGGTGCAATGGGTGCCACTATGGGATAGAGATAGGCCTTAAGCAGTTCAGTCCACATTTGGTGTGGAAGGCCAGGATGCGCATGGATCTATGGGTGGAATACAGGGTCAGAGATGTGACACAAGAATTATCTGACCACATTGTCCATGCATGGGCTGCTTGTGGACGTGTTACTTCCTATGCTGGAAGAGTGACCAGAGCGTTGAGGAGAAGGTTAGAGCGTTATGGCGATGGATTCTCCTTATACATAGATTGGAGTGAACATGACAAGGATTTCCCTTGACCAGTGGAATGTGTTGGTGAAGCCTCTTCCATGAGGAGTGAGGTTATCCTGGTGGTGGGACAACATGTCTTTGGAGAAGAGGCAATTTTCAGTGGCCCAAGCACATCAGCAATGGAGTTTCTGAAGATAGTTTGGTATGGCCTTGGAGGATATTTGACAAGAGGCTTCATGGTGGTGTGCATGCTGAGTGAGGAGGGTGCTACCATGATGCCACGAGCAGATGATGCTCTGGAAACAGCTGTTCTTGTGCGCCCGTGAGGGGTGGTGCATGATGATGGAACAGCATGGGCACAGGTTACAGTGAGATTGACAGTTGACCGAGCAGATCCGGATGCTGAGGAGAAGAGTCTACTCGCGCATTGCAGCAGATGATTGATGAATGACTGGGTGCAGGGGCAAAACCACGAACTCTGATTGATGATAAATGATCATGATGATGAAGTTGATGATGAGATTTATGCTGATGGAAAGTATGCAGAGGGCGAAGAAGAATGGATTAGGTGGAGTAGATGGAGTAGATAATTTTGATGAGGCAGAAGAGGATGTGGAGACTGTTGCAAGAGGAGGAAGACGCAAAGGTGCTTCAAGATGGAGAGGCAACGTGAGAGGGCGGCTTGAGAAGACAGGGTAGCAAAGAGGCAGAGGAGAGGTTGATGATGATGCTAATGAAGACGGAGTATAGCAGGGTAGTTACGGAAGCTGGGGAAGAGAAGATGCAAAGGGCGCTTTGAGAGGCGGAGATGGCAATGGGGAGGTGACCTTGCCAGGAGGTCACGGTCTCCAGTGGGAACAACAAATGAGCAACATAAAATTTATGGTCTGTAGAGAACAGGGCTATAGAACAGTAATGCAAGCAGATGACAAGAGTGGGGAGGTGAGACGAAAGCAGCAGGAAGCTTTGTCAAGGATGTCATTAAAGAGTGCCTTGGTGTTGCTGTTAGCTTTTGGCAATGGATCAGGCTGGACGTTGCCACGGGCATTTATTTAGATGCAGGAATCAGTCACCAGGAGAGTGGCGTGCACGGTGTAGAAACGAGGTAAGATAATGCTGCTAGCACCAACTGCTACTGAAGCAAAACAAAGACAGGCGAACAAGCACACATGTTAAGGACAAGACTGGAGGGCGCAAATGACCACATGCAGGAGAATGGATGCAGGGTATAATCATATTCTTCAGTTAATATTGCAGCTACAAATTTAGAGATGGAGGTGGAAGAGATGACGTAGGTAGTGGAAGCAGCATCAGGAGGCAATAGAGGATATGCTAAAGACTGGAAGATGTCATGACCGCGAGAACGTGACGACTTGGATAAGAGGGACCAGGCAATTTTCCTTGAGGCTATAATGCCATGTTAGAATAATTGATGAAAAGAGTGGAAAATCAGGAGAGTGTGACGGAAATAAGGAGATGAGAGCAAGAAAAAAGAGTTAGTCAGAGATGAGGTGATAGTAGATACAAGGCACAAGGAGGAGCTATAGTCTTAGGATAGAAGAGGGCACAATGAGGGAGCGTTGGAGGTGAGAGGAGCATATGTGTTGAAGAGACTAAAGCTGAGTGAAGGAGTAGAGTCATGCACCAAAGCAATGCGAGAGAGATTTAAGATTGGATAGCAAAGAGTGAGCAAGGGAGAGACGAAAGAGTGGAGACAAGGCTGCGAGGGCCGCGGAGCCGTTGGAGAACATGATAAGACTAACTGTTCTAAGTTGAAACCAGGAGGGAATGAACATCCTCTGTATACACAACAAGAATAGCACAAGCTAGTAGGGCAACGGCATATAGGGTTAATTGACCGAAAAACATGCACTCGAGTTCGAGTGCATCGGCCAAAAAAGCCGCGTCGGAAGTTTCTTTCCGACTTCGCCCTCGATTTCAGCGAAGACCCCTCTTTCGCCAAAATCGAGGGCGAAGTCCGAAAATTCTGACATCGGCTTCGCCGATATCAGAACGGTGGTCGTCGCTCGATCGCGAGGTCGCGATCGAGCGACGACCCCTTTTTTTTTGCGTCAGACATGCAAACCCTATCGTACGATTTAGGGTTTTCTGTGTTTTGCGCAGGCGAAGCCCGCGCAAAACACAAAACCCTACATCGTACGATAGGGTTGAACCTCTAAAAGGATTAGTGGTGTGACATAATCATGTAATTCAAAGGTGGCTTGGTGACAGTGTAGAATGATAGAAACTAATCATTTCTAATAACAATAGGTATAAAAAAATGAATTCTTATAGGTATTTTTGTAGTAAAGAAGTAGGAATTCTGCTTTCACATCTCCCTTTCTTGGGATATGATTTCATGAAAGTGGAACACATTAACTCATACAAAACAATGATGCCAATGTTTACATAATCGCAACTTCAATTTCATAGATATATAGGATACAAAATTTAAAACAATGAAAATTATCTTCCACCACGTAAAATGATCAATATGAAATTATTGTTGAAAGAACATGTTTTTTCTTCTAATTTCATTTCTTCGGCTGAATCCACTTGGTGGAGGACCTTGGATGTGAATGGAAGAACCTTATTCTTTGGGAAATTGTGAATTCAGTTTTAAAAAGGTTTCTTCTCATTCTTTATTAAATCGACGTGTATTAAAGGATAATTTTCACATATGTATATTCATATGTTGCCAATGAAAACAAATTGCCTTAGGGACATAATCGTTTCTACAATGGAGCAAGGTTTGTGACATCACAGCCCAAGAAAGGGCAGAGCCAATGAATAACATGCGTATGATAGTGAAATAAAATTCCTTACAGAAAATCCTCTCGCAAATATTTCATTTACACACTTTATGCCTTGCATTAATTGTTTTGTGATAGTGGAGGTCCATTCCTAAGATTCTGTGAACAAATTTTGCAATAGCACTTTCATGGTGAAAGTCTTTCATTTGTGAGAAATAAATGATGGTTTATCTCCTCCATACATACAATACAAATTTTGAACAAGGAAGAGAGGTGAGACTATGTGCACTAAGGATGCTAAAATTTCTTTTCCATCATTGATTTTGAATTGAAATTTAGGTGCATGTCATTTTGATGACATGAGACAAGAATGTTTTGCACACAAGTTGGTCTTCTTTTTTTTGCCACAAGGAGCACACAACATATGTTCAAGAAAACTGAGAGTAGATTTTTGTTGCAAAAATAAAGATGGAAATGTGCTCCATAGTTGATATAAACGTTGATTTCCAGGGGCAAAACTGCATATGTATGGCCATAATGATTATGATAGAAAGGAACATAATCAGTGGTAAGAATAGTAATGTTGATACTAGGTAGGCTGTTTTGAGTACTAAGAGAAACTATCATCATGAAGATTATGCAAAAAATGATGATGAAGATGAAGATGATACTTCTGATGACACTTATTTCAAGGAAAAGATAATGGATTAGCTTTAGAATGGAAGAATACAGAAAGGTAATAAGAGTTTTAATGACCCATACATAGAGGGAAAAGTACGAATAAATGGCGTGGAAGGTTACATATCATGCACATATACGAATAAAAACTTTCACCTTGATCCATGAAAGAACAAAATTAATTAGCAGTAACAAAGCCAGAACAGTACGATTTTTTATCTTCCTAATTAATTTTCAATTTAATTCTGCTAAATTACTAGTTTGGGCTTTGGGTGGAAAACAAAGGCTGTTGTTCATTGCGAGTGTTAACCTTTATGTTTCTACATTCATTCATTGATAAAACGAAAGAAATAGTAAGAATTTTATATAGTAAATTTGACATAAACAATGTATAGAGATGATCACATAGAAAGAGACTATTAAACCAAAGTTCTTCAGAACATGGAACAAAGAATTAGCTTTCAATTAACTGGAGGTGAAAGTTTCCACATAATCACGCGCTATGGTAGACTTGAGCAAGAAAAAATGCTTATGTCACAAGAATCCACGGTTTTAGGATTCTTTGTGAGGTATAAATCTTGGAAGGATGGTATTGTTTCACTAGGTGTGATGACTTGCTAAGGTTGCACGGAGACATCAAGCTTAAAGAACCAATTCCATTTTATTCTTTTGTTGGATTTAGAAGATTCAAGATGTGAACATAAGGAAAACTAAGGCATTATATTGCAGTGAAACAATGGAAGTTGTAAGAAATATGTGACATCAAGGAGTAACAATAGCAAGGGAACAAGAAGGCCTAGAACTTGGTAGAAAAGCAAAGTGCATAGTAGGCCTTATAACATTAGACAGACGTCTAGAGATCATTGAAAATATGAAAAGGTGAATTATGTGAGATTTTGAGGGTGTTTTAGTGAGAGGATCATGAATGATGAGAAAAACAAAACTTATAAAACCAAGATACGCCAACTAAGGCCATAGAACCAGTTTAGAAACAATCTTACAATTTTACATCCTTGGCTTGATGGAAGCACCATCCCCCATTAGTTTCACTCGGAACAGAAAACACATATTTTAATCAGAATGATGTAGTTTATGTTCTTGGATCAAACTACTTGTAACATGCATTAATATTCCTTATTATAACTCCTATTGCAAACGTTTTCAAAAGTAATCCTCATTCATGTCTTGGCATATCTTCCAAAACAAAATGTGTCTTGGGAATATTATCATACAATATGAAGTAATAAGATCCAGAGACAAGGAAGTTTGAAATATATCATGAATGCAGCGCATGTGCCTTCCAAAATCAATAATTGTACGCTAATAGGAATATTGGTAAAAAAGCACAAGAGAGATGTAGGATGGATATGGTGTTGCAGTATTTTGTCATTTTCCAAGAAAACGTTTTGTTGATGATGTGTAAGATATTTTAATGGCATGCAAAGAGGAAATACAGCAGTCGGATCCTCAATGTACGCAGATCACATTATTAGATTAATGAGAAAACTTAATTCACTTTGACCAAGTTTTCCAACACATTCTGTTGACTCCTGTACACCCTCTTCTAACATCATTCATATCATTTTCCCTACCCCCTTATTCTGACTCCCTAATCTCTGATATCATTTGACCTTATTTTCATCACCATACACACGTTGCGCATTGTTTTTTGGCCTTCTCTATGAGATTGACACTTCCTCGAGATTCTCATTTTCCCTCCTACTTTTGTTACATCAGAGTTCTGTATTATTTCCCTCCTCAGTTCATTATAATCCTTTTATCTATAAATTACCATCGCATTATTTGCATGTGCACAATGCAACCTTGAAACTCTTCGTAAGTATCCCTTCCTGTTTGCAAACAACCCCCTCATCGTTTTCCCTCCTCCCTCAAAGCATGAAGACTTGCTACACCTCTCCTTCACCACCAAAGCTAGATGGTACGACATTGATGCCTAAATTTGGATTGATGTGGCCGGAACAATGATAGCTAAACCCAAGATTTGTACAACAACGACCAAGACCAAACCTCCATAACCAATATTTGAGTTAGTGTAACCTATATTTGGACCCATGGAACTCTACATTTCCATACTCCACATCAGAAATTGCATCACCGTCGTGAATTTTCAGATATGTGGCTCAAATTCAGCTTTTCTGAATCTATTTGTGCATTTTTTGATATTTAACCCCAAGACACTCTCACATGATTCAATATAGATAGAAACGTTTTCATGAAAGACGAAGTAGTACGGGATTTCTAAAACACCATACTTTTGTACAGCATGTTGTTGTGTTAGTGGAAGGATAAATATACAATAATTAACAATAATATAAATATATGAAGACACGAAATGGTGATATCAAGAGATTACATCTGGTGTTTGTAATGGTACAAAGGCAAGAGATTTGGTAGGAGAAAACATTGCTGGTGTCTGTGGATTCAAGACCTTTCCTCATGTGCAGGTAAGACAAGAATCCATTTGGTGGAGAGGGCTGACATTATCATTGACAAGGTGCACATTCTATTGTTTTTTATGAAATGTTTCAATGACATGTCAAATTCAATAGTATCATATCCCACAACTAAGCCTTCTTGGCCATGCTATAATAGTGGACAGCCTCGCTATTTCTGAACACATTTAGTCCTCATGTCTGCCTCCTGTTTAAGCTAACCTTAACCCTCATGAATTCATATTGCATTTATGTGGCTCAAATTTTCTTATCATCGGTTTTAAGGATCATGTGGCCTGGATAATTTAATTTTTGCCGCCACGTGGAATTGCTTTAGCACTGTAAACCTCAACCATTGCACATTCTTTGGTTTTTTTTCACTACCTCATGAGACTCAAACCATTCCCCCTTCCTCCTCTCCTTCCTTGGTTTTTTATTCCATTTACTTGAATTCTCTTTCACCACCCATATTTTTGTATCAGTCTTTACTTCAAATTCTCTTTGGTTATCAATGAATTTCTTCCCTCAATTCCTCTCCCCTTCATTGTTGATGCATCTTCTGCTCCTGCCTCTTAGAGCTACAAAACATGTAAGAGGAACTTTTCTACCAAAAACATTCCCGTGATCGTTGAATTGAAATCAATCTTTCTTTGAGATGGTCGAATTGGATGCGTTTTTTTTCACTCTTATTTTTTATATCATTAAATACATTCCTTAAACGAATTGTCTAATAATTTGTCTTATGTAATAATTCTAATCCATAAGTGACAATTTTGTTACGAAAGGTTAGTTTATGAGTGCACAAAAATGTAATTTTCTGGATTGATTTGAAAACCCCGTGATTTTTGGCCTTCAAACCAACTCAACTCAGTGATCTCAGAATCTCGCACAAGAGTGAAGACCGAAAAGAAAGAATCCCAATGGTCTTCTAAAAAAATCACAAATTGATTAAAAAATTAACTATAGAAGGAGAGATAGTCTTAGTCAAGGAAAATGTAGCTTATTGTAAGAATTCAACAAAATGCTGATTTTTGTGACACATGATGGTGGTACTGGTTGAGTTGCAAAAGGATGCATGCTGCACCTGTTGAAAGGGTACAATAGGTGGTCCCAAGGGGGCAGGTTGTGGATTGTGATTCATAAAATATTCTAGCACGCCACGTTTAGGTGTTGATGGTGGCATTATTGGTTGTTTCATGACAGGGATAGGGTTCTTATTATGGGAAATGTGGGTAATATTACTATGATCTCCGTTTCCGATGCATGTGATGTTGCTCTTGTTGTTGTATTTGGTGGTTTTAAGCTATTTTACTCGCTCAAACTATGCAAATTGTCGTTAATATTTTGTGTGTTTCTTGAGCTAGATGTAATTGCTGTTTATGTTGCCTTTCAAAGCTTTAATAGCATGAGAAAATTTCTCCAATTTACAAAGCAACTCCAAGGCCCTAATTTACTTCATTATGAAATCCATGCCTTGCTCCATGGCATGTTTTGTTTTTCATTTTATACCTATGGACCTCAAAAGTTGACATTTTTTAGGAAACGTTTCCTCCCACTGGTTTAGGTCTGTCATCTCTTCTGTCAAACTCATGAGACCCTTCCTTGAATAGTTTTACTGTTCTAGATCTAAGTTGTTAATGGAACGTGTGCTACATAAAGGGCAAGCTTCATTTTTAAGGACGCTTATATAGGCATTCAGGTAAAGTTTCATCAGTAAGCTTCCTGTTCAGAAATCCTTCCTCTCTAGATGGCTCATGTTTCCATGTTGCTGTGTGAGGTGATGCCGATCATGTCCCATGTTCAGGGTTCATGATGCGTGCAAATTCAGCATGTTGCTTGACCAGGGTAGTGGTGAGTGATCTGCCTTTGGTAGCTCTCTCCCTCTGCTAGAACTGGCCAGCAACAAGCATAAGCCTTTTGCTTACGCAAGAACTCTCTATTACAGGAGGTTAAGGTTGGATGCCAAACTATATCTATTTTGTACAGGTGAATATTCAATGTAGACATTGGCCCAAAAATTCACCCAAACATCGGCAACATTTTGTACTGTGCACCATATGTCGTGTTGTCTTCATGAAGTTCAAGCTTGATTGGTGTGCCTCCAAGGAAATCCTTAGTGACTCCAAAAACTTCCCATGAAGGAACTCACTGTGAGAAAATCTTGCGTAAGCGGAAATTCTGGAAACAATACAATATCAACCTTTGAGCTCCCAAAAAATACTTTCCGTCATGTACAGGTGACAAGGCCACTTATTGGCCTAATTTTAGTCTAGTGGCACTTATTTTGGTCAACTTGTCATATCTGAGTTTTTTTTGTCATGTGCACGCTTCTGTGGGAAGTTTCAATTGCGTCATGCAAAAGCAACTTGGCTGGTTCTTCATGCAGGTGAGGTGCCACACCTTGGATTGGCCTTTTCAACTCCTCAAAAGTTTCCTCCTACTTTGGAGGGTAAAATATTTTAGGAACTTTTTTCTTGGGTAGTGTGATGAGTTTCCAGTTGCTACAACAATAAAAACGGCATCATATCTGATTTTATAGGATTTTCTTGTCTTTTTCAGTTGCAATCAGCCTACTTTTGGCAATTAGATTATTTTTAACAATTCGTTCCAGCTACAACACCTGATTTTGTCCTTTGCTTTTTCTTCTTTTGTCTGGAAATCACCGTTCTTGCTCTTTGTGTGAAGAGGGGTGGTCTGTTCCACATTTCCATCGATATTCACGTGTATCCTAGAATTCTGTTAGTGGGGAGGCCCTGTTCTGTCCCTCTCCTACTACGAGATTAAGACCGTTGTTTCTTAAATCCCCGAATTTCTTTTCACATCTTACCATAACTACAAGATCAAAGGGGAATCATACGCAACCTCCCCTTGCTCACTTGAATTCTTGCTTGCTCCTTCATTTGTTTAATAGTTCGATCACTCACTTACATGGTTATTCCCTGTCACTACGTTTTTCTTGCAAACTGATAATAGTTGGAAAACAGGCCCTCCGTTTTCTCTCCCTTGGCTACTGAAGTTTGCAGCAAGAGGCCAGTGGCACCAACTGCCATTGGCCATTGCCTTCAAACTCGCCCCTATTACAAACACAATGCTAACTTTTCTGCATGCTGCACTCGCTTCTTGCAAACTTGTATATGTATATGTATATTTTTATTTATATGCATATTTATATGCATATTTATAAGTACATGTATATGTATATGTATGTGTATATGTATATGTATATGTATATGTGTATGTATATGTATATGTATATGTATATGTATATGTATATGTATATGTATATGTATATGTATATGTATATGTATATG
>SZWC01014321.1:45138-64250 GCA_023375785.1 Penium margaritaceum | reverse complement strand
CCCCCCCCCCCTCCGGTGGTGGTGGATCCGAAGTCGGCCCCAAACCCGGGGGGGTGAGGGGGGGGCACTCCCCCACCAGCCGTCGCGAGTATGGTTGCCGCCTCCTCCCCTCCCCCTCCCCGACTTGCTCCCCGGGTTGGTGGGTAGGCGCCCACGGAGGCGGCGGCGGTGTTAGCAGTAGGGTTGGTGGCCGCGGCGGGGATAGCACCATAGGGGGGGGGGGGAAGATGGCGGCAGGTGCAATGGTGGTGGTGCGGGCAGCGGAAGTGGTAGCGGAGGTGCTCGCAGCGGTGGCGGCGGGGGCGGAGGGGCTAGGGGCATTGGCGGGGCCGGTGGTGGCAGCGGTGGCAGAGGTGGCCCTGCTGGCAGCGTAGGAGGCGGCGGCGGCAGAGCGGGGGCGGGGGAGCTATGAGCATAGGTAGGGCCGGCGGTGGCAGCAGTGCCCGTGGTGGCGCTGCTGACAGCGTAGGAGGCGGCGGCGAAAATGCGGGCAGCATCGTCGGCTGCGGGTGCTGCGGAGGCTGCGGCAACCATGGTTGCTGCGGCTGTTGCGGATGTTGCGGCTGGTGCCGCAGCGGCTGTGGCAGGGGTGCTTGTCGCATAGGCGGTGGCGGCGGTGGGGCTAACATCACCGGCGGCAGGACGAGAGAACTGGGCAGCGACAGTGTAGCCAACAGCCTCGCCAGTGGTGCTCCCAGGGCCGACGACGATGATGCCAGCCACCCCAGTAGCGGTGATGCCAGCAGCCCCAGTGGTGGTGCTGGCGTTGGCGCATGCGAAGAAAGCATTGTCCATGGTGGCAGGGGCTCCATCTCCGCCACCTTCGGCGGCCAAGCCTGCCACCACGGCAGGGGGGGTTGCTGCCGTATGGGTGTGCTGGGTGGGGGCGGGAGTACGCGGGCTGCCCGCCCCCGGCCCATGAAGAGTTCCTCCGCCCGCGTTGGTACGTGCGGGGATGGCAGACTGGTCGGCTGCGGTTGCTGCGGTGGCTGCTGTGTCGGCTGCGGTTGCCGCGGCAGCGGTGGCATTGGCACTGTCAATGGTGGCGGAGGCGGTGGCGATGGACGCAGTGGCGCTAGCGGTGACGACGCCCGCGTCGGCGGTGGTGGCAGGTGTGCCAGCGGTGCTGGAGGCTGCGATGTCGGCGGTGGCAGTGGTGACGGCTCCGCTGATGGAAGTGCCATTTGTCCTGGCGGTGGTACCCTGTCCTTGGCGTTCTCTTCCCCCATTGCCTGGCCCGTCCAGGTCCGCTGCAGCGCATGAGTCAGAGCCCCGCCTGTGTGTTCGGGCCATCTATATTCGCTGGCACGGCGGATTTTGGTGGTCGGGTGGGCCGGAGGTGAGTGGTTCGCGAGAGACAGGGGCGGGTTGGAGTGAGTGGCGTGGGCAGGGTGGCGGGTAGAACAACCTCGTTGGTGAGCTCTGTGCTCTCCGCGGTGAGCCGTTGACGGAGTACGCGGGGGTCCCATCCGCCTCACCGGACCCCCGACTCCTTCCCCCGGGGGCCCGTTTTGCTGTCCCTTCCTGTCGCCAGGCTCGCTTCCCCCCCCCTCCCAATCTTTGGTGTGCTGTTGTCGAAAACGTTTTCGCTTTTCTCTCTCTGCGACTATCTCGCCTTCCTTTCGACTATCTGCCCTGTCCCCAGCGGGTATGGGGCACCGTTTTCTTTTTTGACCCCGAATGTTCTCGCCTGCGTCGATAGCTCTCGCTCGATTCACCTCCTCGCCCTCGATCGCCGTGATCCGAGGGTTGGCGTTTACGTCCGCTTCCCCTCCCCCCTCTTTATAAAAAAGGTTCCCTCCGAGATCAACGCGTAGCCGCCGTTCGATCTCGCCCCTCTGTCCGCTCCACTCCCTCCCGATGCAGACCCACACCCGCCGCACGACTGGCCCCCCCGTCGTCGACACCGTCGCGACTATGCTGGCGTAAGTTGTGGCGGCGACGACGGGACTGTACGGCTGCTCCCGTGGGCGTAATGGCGTGGCGACTGCTTCTGCGTGTAGATGCGGTGATGCTCTCCCTGCTGATGCCCGAATCAGCGCGAATGGTGCCCTATCTGTTCCGGGCGGTCGGCCATTATGGTCGGCCGCCATGGTTCTTTACCGACGTGGTGCTGCCACGTGGCGGGGCCGACCGGGAGGGCGAAAATGGCGTTGGCGCCACTGCGCCCTCATGTACCTGCTGCTGCTCTTGGCGGATTTTTTGGTGGCTCCAGAGGCCAGCCCCCACTTTGTTGCTTGCGGCGGTGTTGTGTTCGGTCTGCCACGTCACACTCCCGCTACGCGTCACCCCTATCAATGGAAACCATCCTGCAACCCCATGCGGGATCCACGGCCACGTGGCCTCGGCCGCGGTGGTCCTCGGTGGCGGGTAGAAGCGGCGGTGGGTAGGTGGTGGCGGCAGCGGCGAGAGGGTGGGTGCGGCAACACAACACAACACAACACAACACAACACAACACAACACAACACAACACAACAAAACACAACACAACACAACACAACACAGCATAACATCATACGATACGACCCGATACGACACTATATGAAACAACACAGAAAGACATAACAAGAAACCCCTTACTTCTATGTGATCCATTCTTAGAAATAATACAGGTCTTCTTCACCCGTTGGATCATAAGAAACAACATGGACACATTACAACTTGACACAAGATGATGCAACACAACATGACACAATATGACACGACATGGCATGAAACAATATGGCAGGACACGGCATGGCACAAAACAACAGGGCACGGCATGGCAAGACACAACACGACATGACACGGCATGACACGCCACAACACAACACGCCATGCCGCACCATGCCACACCACCACATGACACGATACGTGATGGCACAACATGACATGATACGATAAGACACGACACCACACGACACAACACGAAACAGCACGACATGACATGACACAATACTACACGACGCAACATGACATTGTAAACTGCTAGGAAACTTCCTAGCTTTGCTTCTATTGTCGTGGTGACACTGTCCAGTCAGCAGGTACACCAATAAGTAAGCAGGTGTAAGAAACAGCAAGGGTTAGGCTAGGGAGATGCGCAAAGTCTCACAAGCTCCAATATTGAGAGAGAAGGCAACTGAGAAGCACACAGCATAAATGCCTGCCACGGTGCATGACGGGTGACGCATTCGGCAATGCCACTTTGTCCTAAAACCAGCCCAAATCCATTGTTTTGTTCAGAACTCTGCGCACAAGCATCCAAACACAATACTGCATGAACCTGGTGATGCAGAATGTTGAGTTGGACACTGCGACTCGTACGAATCACTGGAAAAAAATACAAATCATGCAAATCGGGCTCAAGAGCCAGTCCACTGAGGAAGATCTAGCGATTGTAGAAAGATACTTAGCACCCTAGCAAGCGCCCGTGACTCCATGGCAGCTTTCCAGCAGTTGCTCGTGGGTAGAGCCACCACCTGTTGGTGCTCCGGTGCCAACTGGGTCCGCATCATGGATTTGCATGAGCATGGATACGGTCGAGTGGTCACAATAAGCTGTACAAACAGACTGGGACGACTCACATCACAACACTCCTCCATGACCCAATGGTACGTATGTCCGTACACAAAAAGAACTGACACGAGTGCGGAGTGAGATGCTCGATAGTCAATACACTTATACCCATGGTGGAGAATAAATGGCCACCATGAATTTTCAAGTGGCAATGCCTTGGTCAGGAAGTCAGCCCGCTTCATAACCACACAGACCCAGATGATAACATGCTGTTCCACAAGTTCACGTAAAATATTATGTTCAGTAGCAACATGCTTCATGCGTGCATGAAAGACACCAGAGTTCTTTCCAATTGCTAGAGCACTCTGATTTTTACAATGTTGAATGACGTAGGGCACAAAATCACGCAACCCTGCTTGCTGTTGCGCTAAGACCCAACGGTAATACCCAGCAAGAATACATGGCAATTACAACTACGTTCATCAGGACTCCAAGTCAATGTCAGTGTAGCCATCAAATACCACCAAACACTACCAGTCAGAGGTACATTGTGGAAACCATAAATCGCACCACTCGCACAAGTGCGTGAAGGGCTCTTATGTGAGGACTCTACGAGAACTGTACAAGAAGGTTGACGGTGAAGGCGATGTCGGTTCAAGTGATTGTGGCCAACTAAGTCAGAGAGCCAGTGAGGTACTATTATAGGGTCTGTAACAGACGTGGTCTGTTTTGTGACTAACAAAACAGACCACTTCAGAATAGTCGTCTAAGGAGGAGGAGCAAATAGTCACCTCAGCCATTTTGGCTGAGATGAACCGCGCCAAAAACGGACGTAGTTGTCATAGGGCATATTTGAAAACATGCATCGTAAAACCCTATCAATCCATACGGCATGGCCATGTGGAAACAGGATCCTAGCGGTGTTCTAGGAGTGGAGAAGGAGTGATACAATGGGTTTTCCATCGCGGTATTCCTTTCAACTCAAATCCAGCCAATGGTTATTTTCTGGGCTAGAGTCAAACTAGACTCTAGCCCATACATATTTTCCGGGCTTTACCCCCTCAAAAAGTGAGCCTCGAGTACCCAAACTACTCAATAATCATTTAACGACCATTTTAAATTGTAAAAATGGTTCGTACGCTACATTCCTCCCCATTTGCTTCGAACCGTCCCAGTTCGTCTTTGTTCATGGAGGTTTGATCATTGCATGTTTCATGATGCAAACCTTGTAACAAGAAGCACAAACAAGATCACATGTGTGAAATCTTGTCATCCGCAACATGGTTGTATCACGTTCAAACACAATCAACCACACACTTGTGGGTTTTGTGACTATGGTCATTTGTGTAAACATCCAATGTTGATTGCGTGATCCCTTGGCTCTTACCAAGATGAGACATGTTTAATTCTTGTACGTTCTTCACAAGTGTTGGTGAGCCTTTACTAAAGACTTATCACACGTGTGAATCAGTGGCATAGTCCATGAATTTTGGGACGGATATTGTCAACAATATCTTGCCAATTTGGCAGAGGGTGCATAAGATTATTTATCCCACATTCAGTGTGGTACGTGTTTAGCAAGCTGTTTTGGTGATGCTCCCTCCCCCTTTGCAAGGAGCATCCCTGCGACCAATTAACCAGGCGTCCCGGCGGAAACTGTCCAGGTCCACAAAAAACTTCTCAAGTCGTTCGGACAAGGTGGTACCTCTCTGCAACATTGATGGTAGGTGCAATCCAAGATCCAGACATCAGTCCTCTCGAATTGCATCCACGTGTTCATGACCACACGTAGGTCTACTAGACCTCTTTCAGCATCCGTGGATTGGTTGGCTGAACTCAACCAAGTTCTACCGAGCCCATGCAACTTGCATGCTAGATTTATCTTAAGGTTGGGAGGCACTAAGCTCCTAAGACATAGTTGCTGAGCATACTTGTTTTGCCTTTCAAAGATTAAACTCATCTTTAAAGCAGGTGCCATTGGTCGTCTAGAACACGCAGTTGTTATCAACGTCTATCATTAGACACACCAATGTTGCGACCTAGATGATCTTGGTTTCAACCATCATCTCCTCATTTATCTCTGAAATGGGTATCATAGGCTGTCACCCACATCCCTGTCAAAAGCACATTACTTTTTACTAGGTTAGCTGAGATAACCGATCTCAACAACCATGGATTCTATGAAAAAATGAAGTGTTCATGGTATGATATTCACCAAACGAGTTGACCATGATCACAATCCTTGCGGTACAAGTTGAAAGAACACCTTTTGGGTATGAATTCCATGTGATTGTGATCGAACACTTCCGAATTACATCCAGTGATCCTGGAGTGGTGGAGTAATCGTGTCCATTGGTTTCATTCGGGATCCCGTCAATGGATTGTGTTGTAACAATCCACATTACTTCAATGTGTTTTTTTGTGCATTCAGTACTTCCACTAAATAGAGTATTTTTCATGTGCCCTATCCGAGGCACTTGTAGAGGGTATCACACTCATCGAAGACATATGATAAACCACCACCACAGTGGATACTTAACAAACATATTGTACTTGCATTAAAAAACATACATCATTTGAACCATCCCAAAAACCAAGGCATTTTGGTTGCTTCACCATGACCTTCCAGGTCAACGAAGCATGGTTCGACTGCACTGTAGTCATTATGATTTCAGTCAGAGATTGATTTTATTCCAACATATCAGATGTTGGCTTTGTTTTACACATTGATACGGCATAGACGGTGCTACACCATATCTTTGGCATGATCAAGATCCATCTACACGCTGTTTATATGGCGTGAATTACACAACCAGTGCATCGTGTCATGATACCCTCAAGTTTGAGACTTTTTCAAAGTGACGACTCGTTATGTGTCCAGTAGGACCACTGAGATGTGGGTGCTAGCACACTGTTAGCATTAAGCTATTGGCTTATAGGTCCTTTTCATGGTCATAGGCTTTGGGCACATAACCTGAGCCCTGACGTGATCCCAACTATGTTGTAGTTGATTTGTAGAAAACTATGAAACCATCATAGTACTATGCAACTGCATTAGTAGAAAAGGAGTATCGCTTGTTATATTTGAAATAGAACTATGGGTGAACTCATGTCACTGACATTGGTTTATGCACTTTGGTCTATCAATGTTCATGACATGTTCACTCATCGAGTGATGACAGCCTGAAGGTGTCGTCTTCAAATTTGTCCACTTTTGACATTCCGTCGATCATTTCATACACCAGAAAGTGACTCTTGCCATATTTGACCACCGCACTGCGGTGTCTTTGATTGTTGAGGACCCATAACAGAGTCTCTGTCCCTCCATGGTATATTTACAACCCCCCACTGACAATCATCCTTGTCTTTTGAACAGGGTTATCAGTACACCCATGTACCTTTTAATTGTCAGTACCAGTCGGGTACCACAATTCATATCCATCACTGATAGAGTGGTAGGATATCAATGGTTTCTCCATTGAGTATTTGATCAAGGAAATCATCCTTGACACATTTAATCATGGAGTGATTTTTGCATTGGCCATGAAGAATGATGCACAGAATCTTTGAAAGGTACTGATGCATCCAGAACATGCCGTGAACAGGCAGCATGATGTCAATCCTATAGGACTGAAGTCAGCGTGCCAACACACTAGGTCTGTTCACCAGCTCACAATATAGTCATGACATGGGCTTAGTCATCAAACGATCACATTTGCCTTTGTTGTAGAACACCCACCAAACCACTTGTTTGGTCAAATGGTGTTGCCATTTTTATCCAAAGTAAAATCTTCAGTTTTATCAAATTTCACAAGACTGCTTTGATCATACATCTATCCAACTTATCCATAACTTTATGTCATGATCGAAGCACCACCAGTCAGTGAACAAGCGTTTTGTGCTTGTTGTACATGTTTTCCATGCATGCTGTATACCCAATTTCACATGGCTAAAGTACAAGAGTATGAATTGCATACATTGATCCACTGAAAGGGGGTTTTCTCAGGCACTTGGTCATGCGCGCTGACCTCTTATGGTCATGCAAGTCGCGCATGTTTTGGAACTGGTGCTCAACCAACTAGGCTTTTACAACAAGTTCCATCTATGGATACGGAAGAATAAGTCCACCTTTAGCATCGTCCAAATTGGAGGAAATTGTCCTCCTCACACATGTGATTTATCCATGTACATTTTTTTCATAATTCTTTTTTAAGTCTCATTCCATACTGCTATTGGCATAGGAAAAGTTTTGAACTTCAAATGGTCTTCACAATCAGCGACGACTGAGATTGCTGAGTTTTTGTTATGCTGTTTGGGCATACATCTGGTTGCCACAGTTGTCTACGATTGTCTCTAGGCACGCCTGTCAATTCTCTGGTAAAACATTTTGACAGTACGACCATCGTCAAGTTTGTTGAGATACCTCACAAACGTCAGACGGCGTGTTTCTGGCGCTTTGAATAACGCGCTCGATGCACTTGCCCATAGAACCACCCCATCCAAAGATCGTGTTCCTTCATTTGGTTGCCTACTACATGTTAGCATAAGGAGTTGGCTAGTTCTTGGTAGTGGATGCAACAGGGTGCAATCGGCACCTATGTTATCAATGCAATCGGCATATTACAGCATTTGTTAAACCATCAACACTAGCATAGCTAGTCCAACTGGAACTCACAACCGTTTTACATTTAACACTTGTATCAATGGTGCATTTGGCACCCATGACAAAATTGCAGGTGTAGCCTTTTTCAATCAAGTGATTGGTGTTCATGACAACGGTGCATTTGTCACTCGTGCCATTGTTTTAACCAAAGCAATCATCGTCCATGTATTCAACAACATGGTAACTGTGTGTTCTGTGCTCGCGTGAATGCTACGATTAGATTTTCCATGTTGGTCATATTCCAGGTGCAATTGGAACTTGTCAATCGACCATCATGCATGGATTTCCACCGTCGCATGTGTGTTGAGTGTGATTGACACTCACATTCTTGTTTGTCAAAATTCACTCACAAATGACTTATCCAACATCCTTGGTACAATCGACACCCATGTGGATATGCAATCTGCATCTATTTTGGTCATATCTCCGTTGACCATGAGTAGCGTGTTCGGCACTAGCCTCATGGATGCTTTCGAAGTTCGTGATTAAACTGCAACTGGCACTTTTTCAGTGGTGTGTTTCAAACCAACAATTTTTTTGCAACCAGCACTTGTGGTGTTACCCATAGTACAATGGGCACTTACGTCGATGTTGTGCTCATTGCCCGTGTACTCATGCAATCGACACTCATTCTGTGCAGTTCGCAAATTTTGCATTGTTGCGGTAAATAGGTGAGTAATTGAATGGTCACAACATGTACGATGCATTCATTATTTTATTTTGAATCGAGAATTTGTCTCGATGTACACCACTGTCGTGATTTTTGCAACCTGGTGTACGTCGTAGTGGCTCCTTTGTGCAAACAAAATCTGTTTAGTACATGTATAATCTGTGTTGAGCCATGTGGTAGCTTTGAAAGGTCAGCCCATTCGGGTTTTCTCATGAATGTATCCCAAAATTTGAGGTAAATCCATAAAAATTAAGCACTTTTGGTGCTAAACTTCTCGTATTGAAACATTTCCAAGTGGTTTCCATTCATGACATAGAAAACTGTTGGTTTCCTCCTTTTGTGCTTTGTAATGGAAAAGAAAAATAAAATCAGGGCTGATGGTTCTTAGAAGAGCTCAGCCAGAGCTTTTAGATTTTTGCGTCAAAAGCCATGGTCAGCTTGACCACATAATCAGATTCAACCCCAAAAGTTTTCACCGTTTCAAATATTTTTGAAAACGGTTCACCTAAAATTCCTCAACTTGAGGATTCATGAAAAACGAGCATAATTTTGCCACGTCAAGTGCCTTTCCTTTTTTTTTTTTTTCCCTACTTGATGCATGGAATCTTCAAAGCGTCGCCCAGTGGTATGTTGAGAAAAAGGTTGGTCTTCCCCCTTTCCATGAACAGGAAAACAACTTATGAAAACATTGTAGAGCTCGGACTGAGCTCCATGCCGCTTTTTACGGTGGTCAAAANAAAATTCCTCAACTTGAGGATTCATGAAAAACGAGCATAATTTTGCCACGTCAAGTGCCTTTCCTTTTTTTTTTTTTTCCCTACTTGATGCATGGAATCTTCAAAGCGTCGCCCAGTGGTATGTTGAGAAAAAGGTTGGTCTTCCCCCTTTCCATGAACAGGAAAACAACTTATGAAAACATTGTAGAGCTCGGACTGAGCTCCATGCCGCTTTTTACGGTGGTCAAAACTGGGTTCAAGCAAAGACGGTATCTCGATTTCAGTCGGCCAGCCCTTAGTCCTGGAAAAGATGAATTCCCTTTTAGTCTTCTCCTCAGACTTAAAGCCACGACCTCCATCAACAAACCGCATGCTATTCTGACTGTGCTACTCAAACAGGTGCAAGTACAAACCCTCTTCTTGTTTAACCATGGGGGTAGATGCGAGTTCCCCTTCCCCACTGACGTGCCATCTGCACCGTTGCAGGGGATGGAAACATCCTGGAAGCTTCCCTTCCCGGGAGAGGAGGGTTGAGGGATCCCTTCTTCCCCTTTGCTTCCGCCTGCCTCCTCCTCCCTCCTTTTCTGGTGCAGTTGGTGCTCGAGATGCAATGGAGGGGGGATGTAACCACCCACTCTCCCTCTCTAGCGCCGTTGGCACCTAAGGGGTGAGGGAGGGGGGTATTATGGTCCCCTCTCCATCTCTTATGCAGTCAGAACTCAAGAGGAAAGGGAGGAGGGATCATTGTCCCCTCTCCCTCTCTGGCGCCGTCGGCGCTCGAGTCGTGAGGGAGGGAGATCATTGCCCGCTTTCCCTCTATGTTGCCGTTGGCACCCGAGAGGTGAGGGAGGGGAATAGCTATCCCCTCTCCTTCTATGGCACAGTCCGTGCCTGAAAGGTGAGGCAATGAGGGGGCAGGAAGGGGATGTCACCATCCCCTCTCCATCTCTGGTGTTGACTGTGCCTCAGAGGTGAGAGAGGGAGCAACGTCACCCCCTCTCTCCCCCTCTCTGGTGCCGTTGGTGCCTAAGTTGAGAGAGGCAGAAGCACCACCCGCTCTCATCCTCTCCTTGCACCTTTGGTGCCAAAGAGGAGGGGGGTGAGGGGCAATTCTTCCCTTTCCCGCCTTGGTACCATTGGTGCCTGAGGGGAGGGGGACAGGCGAGCATCTTCCCTTCTCCCCATCGGGTGCCGTTGGCATATGAGAAGCAACGGGGAGGGACGTTCCTTTGCCGTTCCCACTCTCTGGTGCAGCTGGTGCCTGAGGGGGCATAAGCACCCCCTCTACCGGTGGAGAGGAGAGTCGGATCTCTCTCTCTCTCTCTCTCTCTCTCTCTCTCTCTCTCTCCCCTCCCTCTCTCTCTCTCTCTCTCCCTCCCTCTTTCCCTCCCTCTCTCTCTCTCTCTCTCTCTCTATCTCTCTCTCTCTCTCTCTCTCTCTCTCTCCCCTCCCTCTCTCTCTCTCTCTCTCTCTCTCTCTCTCTTGTCCTCCTTGGTTGGGAGGCACAAGGTGAGACCGGTGAGGGCTATCTGCCTGCCTGTCAAACGACAGGTTCCCAGTGCCTTGATCCAGCCGTCGAGGGCAAGTAGCCACCGGTTGGGCGGCCTTTGCTCACGGCCATCAGCAATTGTTTTCTTTGCACTTCTGACCATGGAGTAAGCTTGACCAGAGCTTATTGTCAATCGAATGGGCTACGAGCAGTCGGCATTTGGCCGTCCGGACAAGAAAGCTACCGTTCTAAATTATGATCAGTGGACAACGTTGCTCAAAAGCTCAATCCAACAGTCAGTCGGAACCAATGTTAGAGATAATTTATGGAAGCTGGCTCTGATGCCAATGTAACGGACGTGGTCCGTTTTGTGACTAACTGTAGAACCCAAAACTTAAGCCCTCAGAATAATCATCCAAGGAGGAGGAGCAAATAGTCGCCTTAGCCATGTTTGGCTGAGACAAATTGTGCCACAAACGGACGTAGTCATCATAGGGTATTTTTGTAAATATGCATCCTAAAACCCTATTATTCCACGTGCCACAGCCACGTGAAAAAAGGACCCTAGCGACGTTCTATGACTGGAGGAGGAGTGATGCAATGAATTTTCCATCACGTCGCTCGTTCCGCCTCAAATCTAGCCAAGGGAAGTATTTCATGCTAGAGTCTAACTAGACTCTAGCACGTACATATTTTCTGGGCTTTGGCTCCTCAAAATGTGAGCCTTGAGTACCCAAAGTACCCGATAGTTGTTTAACGACCATTTTCAATCGTAAAAACGATTCATACGCTATAGGATTACAACCACCGTCTCCTCAAGCTGTGCTGGATCATCCACCTTCACGACATCCTTCTCATCATGTGTGAGAGGAGAGAAGGCTGTGGAAACTGCACCAAGGAGGTGAGCAAACTGTTCTTCCACAACACGAGCGTAGCATGCCTGATGGAACAAGTGTATCTGCCACTAATGATAGCGCATGATCTCTATCCTAAGGAAAATATTTGCAAGACCAAAGCCCTTCTTCGTGTGGCTGGCTTCTGGGTGTGACAAGACTAGTGCTCAGTCAGCACCAGCCACAAGCGGACTACCAGGATGCCATCCTGGTAGTCCGCTTGTGGCTGGTGCGTTGTTTTGGGGGAGATGGTAGACCCACCACGTCCAGGTTGATTCACCAGTCAGGTTGAGAACATACTACCCTTGATCTGAGAGAGACACTCGACAGGGAGAGGACCAAGAAGGTTTGAGTGGACCAACTCGAGCGGCAATAGTACCTCGGAAGTGGGGTCAAGGGAGGTACAGTGACGCATCTTACCGTGATCGCAAAAGAGACAGTCAGTCTTGGGCTGCTTCTTGAAGGAAGTCCTGTCAAGAAAAAGTGCTGGCTGAGTTGGCATGAGCTTGGACACAGTGTCCTAGCTCACATGGGAAAGGCTATGATGTAAAAAATGCTGGTGTTCTAGACATAGAACACTAGTGAAAATCACACGCGCACATGAAGAGGAAGTAGACGGTGTGGAGGGAGTGCAACAAGACACAAAACACACATCATCTACAATTGAGGCACGAAGAATATCAACACGAGTGTCGAGAGAAGTCGATCTAGAAGAGTCAACAGAGTGCTCAACATGGAGACCCATCATAGTGTGAGCACAAATAGAGAGCAGACTGAGCTCAAGAGTAGGGATAAGGAGCACACTGGAATGTACAAGGGGCCAGATAGATCATCAAAACACACCCTCTTGACGCCCTGGACATGCAATGACTGACCAGACTCTGTGCGAACGGACCAAACTAATGCAATGAGACCGATTGCCACAAAGTCATTGCCACAACAAGTCATATGATGGGTGGCTCCGGAGTCAATGTTCCAAGTGCCACTCGCCTCACAGCCTGTTGTCAATACACATCAATAGGCCATAGAGTATTCTACCTCTATTGGATGCCTAGCAAAGCACTCCAAACAACAACAAAAAGCATAGATCTACAAATCATTAAGTAAGTCAATACAGTCACATTTATCCTTTTTACAAGCCAACTCAGCTTTTCCACACACATCGTCATGGACAAAGAACACAATAGGACAAGCTGTCTGTGCACCACACGGCTATGAAAACACACTTTTGCCTCTCTCAACACGTAGTGCTAGCTACTGGTGAATTTCTCTGATTGTGCGAGCCCGGGGGTCCTGATCACTAGTGTTCCCTGGGGAAGTGATGGTGTTTGTTGCTGCCATGGTTGCAACATAACCCGTGTGTGTTTCACCAGAGGACATTCAGTGTGTGTGTACCACCTGGAGACCGCGCATGATCCTGGTCCAATCAAGGGGCTTCTGGCACTCCGTGTAACGATAGATACCCTGGTAGTTGTAATAGTGGACTGAACGTCCACTACTATTGCTCGCCGGCTACTGCTGCTGTCTCTGGACGCATCTGTTTCTCCCCTTCTTCCCTTGTGCGGCCATTGTAATGCCCAGAGTCTGGCCACCTGTGTTGGAGGAGGAGGAGGAAGCAATGGAGATGAGCATCGCAAAGTGGGACAGAGGCGTAGGAGGGATTGCAGTCACTGTTACAACAAGTGGAATTTGCTGATGGGCAACAACAACCTTATGAGCCGATGTCTCCTGTAGAAAGTATTGATGAGCCCAAGGAAGCAGCTATAGTGACTCTGACAACGTAGAGAGGGCCACATGGTTGAAGCCCGTTAAGAGCTTGTGGTCCATGTATGCCCCCATCATGATGGCATCTAGTGTCCATAGTTTTGTCCCACCATGAGTCTCAAGGCACGTGTAAAGGCGCATGGCGTGCCTCCAGTACTTTGTAGTATGTTTTGTTGGACCCTAGCAGAGAGAATTCACACAGTTGAGCTGCCCTTGTGACATGGGTCCATGAAACAAGCAATATGAGGGCCAGCTCCCAGCCTTGGCATGATTATGCTCTTGTCTCCGTCCCAAACTCACCCAGAAAGGGTGGAATTCATGCATATTCTCCCACGACATGGCGTAGAGCAGACCACACATCATTCTCGCCACTGTCTGGACCTGGTGAGTGTCGCGGGGTCTGGTACCAGCTGTGGTAGTAGGGCTAAATGCCCTCAGAGTCGGCCCACACCTAAAACATGGGCTCCTAGTTGTTGAAGTCGTGTCGCTATTGCACCGAGGTGGAGGTGTCTCAAATTCCTTTGGTTACCGCTCCGTGGGAAGGGCAACCTCAGGCTTGACAGAAGGTGGTTGACGTATAGAGAGACCACCGGTGAAATAAATGCCACCAACTGTGAATTTTGCTGAACAACATGGCTGATGGTGAGGAGCTGGTGGGGTGAGATGCACAGCTCACGGATACGCTCGTCAAGGATACGGATCTTTTCCTCCCATGTATCATCTCCTCCTCATCTTTGGTGTCAACCTGTGACAGGAGGTACTGAGGCCGCGGTGCTGTGCATGGCGTGAATTGCTAAACGGATGATGTAGCTCCTGTGGGTCCTCGTGGTGTGAGGTCCTTGAATGCCCCTTCAGTATATCCGTGATCTCTTGTAGCGCGTCGGTCTGACGCTGCTGCAGTCGGCACATCTCATCCTGTGTCTGACGAAGCTCGTCAATGGCGTGTGACTGCTACCTTGGACTCATGACAACCGAGGAGGAGGAAGAGGAGGTGTCTACCAGCTCCTTCTCTTTGTTCTGAACCAGCTCCAGAGGCGTAGCTCAATATGGGTTGGATATGAAATGCTGGAAAACATTGATGTCTTAGCCAAAAACTTGGCGAAGTGTTGGTGATGATGTCATCACCCACAATGGAGTGATGATATGGTAGAGGATGCTAAAGGCAATGTAGTGGTTTTGTGCCAAAAAAACTTTTAAAAAGTCCCAAACATCACGTTTTTCATCTCAGCTCAAAACATGAAAAGATTCTAGATCGGAGAGCATGCTTTTTTTCCCTGTATCCTACAAGGCACAGAACTAAGAACAAGTGGATGCCATGGATAGTTATCACCAGGGCTTTCTAACGAGCCATGACACGCCAAAAATGGCGATCATTTGGGGTCTTCACGCTCTCACACATCCGGGGGGGTGGTAGGTGTGACCTGAACAAAGCTTCCTGGAAGCTTCACAAACTACTTAGGAGTATCACGTGCCCCAATTGCTGCTGGAAAGGGTTGGACGACCCTTTTCTGCACCCATGGTGCTGGCGTGGTGATGCAGTTGTTTTCTTGGAGAAAACTTTGGCCAAGGAGGCAGCTTGGGCACACCAGTCAAGCCCACTTGTGGCGGTAACCACAGTGGCACCATCGATCACATCCTCATCCATGTCTGCCTTTACCTCTTCCTCCTCCACTGAATCTCTCCAGGCAGGCAAGATACAGGGTGTTGTAGGGACCACTGAAGGGAAGAAGGAGAAGAAGGGATATGGCAAACGGTTGAAGCATACGGCTCCATCAGAAAATGATAGTGGACATTCTGTCTACTGGTACAGTTGTGGTTGCATCCACCGCTACACAGAATTTCAGTTTCCACTTAACTGGGGCATCACACATGGCTTGCAGGTAGTACACACGTAGAGGAAAGCTTCTGGCACTACGTAGAGGAACCGTTCTTTGACAACAACAGCAATTGAGATGCCGCCTTTTCCAGCCACAACATTGAGTAGTACTGACCAGGACCCTTGAGATTGCACCATAATAGAATACCATCAGCTGCTGGCGCTTTGCATTCAGGGAGTTGTAAGTGTTTTTACACAGCCAGGTTGTTGACAGTCAGTCTGTCTGTGGGTTGTGATTCACATGATGATGGCTTTATGGGGGCTCAGTCTGCACTTGATGAGGATGAGCCCGGGCTTGACTCCACATTCTGACTTGATGAGTATCATGCTCCTGCTGTGCTTTGTTGTTGAAGCCTTCTGCTGAGCATCCAACAGATGCTAATCATTCTGTGGCGCATTGCTTGGCAATGATGAAGATTCTTGGGACAAGTGCCACCTTGATCATTGACTCCAGTTCCTCTCATTGCCTGACTTGTCATAACCCTTGTTTTTTCATTCGTGGTCCTTTTGGCTCCGGTCTGACTGTCCACACAGGGTGCAGGCCCATGTTGCCTTTTCAAAGTCGAAGTTGACATGGAGTTGCCAAGTCGGTTCTGTGTCGACTTGAGAGATATGGTTAATCAGGGTCATTTTCTACACCATCATATGGGTGCATAGTTCAGTATGATGATGTATGAAGGTTACATGATGTTTCAAACATGGAGTGTTCGTATGCGGTGACTGTGTGGGGGGAGTTATGTGGAGATGGGTGCTACATGTACACTGGTATATAATGTTTTTCTTCAAATGTAGAAGTTTATGTTGGGAGGAGGGGGTTCAATATGGTGAGTGTATGGGGGGAGTGTACGGGGAGATGGGTGATAAAACTACATTAGTGCATAATGTTGTGATTCAGATGTGCAAGTGAATAGGAGAAGGGGGGGGGGGGGGGGGGGGGGGGGAGTTGTATGTGGTGAGTGTATGGAGGGAGTGTATGTGGAGAAAGGTACTAAGTGTACACTAGTGTATAATACTATGATTCATATGTGTAACTGAGTGTTGGGGGGGTGGGAGGGGGTTCTATACCGTGAGTGTATGGGGCAGTGTATATGGTGATGGGTGCTAAATGTACACGAGTGTATAATGGTGTGATTTAGATATTCAAGTAAATGTGGAGGGAGAGAGGGGTTGTACGTGGTGAGTATATGGGGGGAGTGCATGTGGAGATGGGTGCTAAATGTGTTGCACTAGTGTATGGTGTGATTCAGATGTGCAAGTGAATGTGGGAGGGGGGAGGGGAATGAGGGGAGGGGGATGTTGTATGTGGTGAGTGTATGGAAGGAGTGTAGGGGTAGATGGGTGCTAAATATACACTAGTTTATAATGTTGTGATTAAGACGTGTAAGTGAATGTAGGGGGGGAGGTAGGGTTCTATGTGGTGAGTATATGGGGGGAGTGTCTGTTGAGATGGGTAATAAGTGTACACTGGTGTATAATTCTGTGATTCACATGTGCAAGTGAATGGGGGAGGGGGATTTGGGAGGGGGGTCACATGTGGTGAGTGTATAAGGGGACCGTATGGGTTGATACGTGCTAAACATACACTAGTGTATAATTCTGTGATTTAGATGTGCAAGTGAATGTGGGGAGAGGGCGGGGGGGGGAGTTGTATGTGGTGAGTGTATGGGAGGAGTGTATGTGGAGATGGGTGCTAAATGTACACTAGTGTATAAAGCTTTGATTCATATGTGCAAGTGAATTTGGTGGGGAGGGTTGTATGTGGTGAGTGTATGGGGGTTGCTGGTGAAGTAATGTGATTTCTTGGAAGGTGCCTTTTCAGGTACGTGGAGTATGTGTATGTCTTGGAAGCTCTTATACACTTACCACATACAAACCCCTCCCCCCTTCACTTCTTCCCCCCTCCTACATTCACTTGCACATCCGAGTCATAGCATTATACACTGGTGTACATTTAGCACCCATCTCCACATACACTCCCCTCATACACTCACCACATACAACCCCCCCTCTCCCCACATTCACTTGTACATTTGAATCATAACACTAAACACTAGTGTACATTTAACACCCATCACCCCATACACTCCCCTCATACACTCACCATATAGAACCCCCCCCTCCCCCCCGCTCCCCTCATTCACTTGTACATGTGGATGACAACATTATACACTAGTGTATGTAGGGAGTGTCTGGGGAGATGTGTGCTAAACGTAAACTAGTGTAAAACTCTTTGATTCACATGTGCAAGTGAATGTTGGGAGCGCGAGGGGGGGTTCTATATGGTGAGTGTATGAGGGGAGTGTATGGGATGATGGGTGCTAAATTTACACTAATGTATACTGTTGTGATTCAGATGTGAAGGTGAATGTGGGGGGAGGGGGGGGGGGTTGTATGTGGTGAGTATATGAGGGGAGTGTATGGGATGATGGGTGCTAAATTTACACTAATGTATACTGTTGTGATTCAGATGTGAAGGTGAATGTGGGGGGAGGGGGGGGGGGTTGTAGGTGGTGAGTGTATGGGAAGAGTTTATGTGGATATGGGTGCTAAATGTACACTAGTGTAAAATGTTGTGATTCACATGTGCAAGTGAATGTGGTGGGGAGGGTTGTATGTGGTGAGTGTATGGGGAGTGCTGGTGAAGAAATGTGATTTCTTGGAAGGTGCATTTTCAGGTACGTGGAGTATGTGTATGTCCTGGAAGCTCTTATGCACTCACCACATACAACCCCCCCCTTCACTTCCTCCCTCCTCCCACATTCATTTGCACATCCAAGTCATAGCATTATACACTAGAGTACATTTAGCACCCATCTCCACATACACTCCCCTCATATACTCACCACATACAAACCCCCCTCTCCCCACATTCACTTGCACATTTGAATCATAACACTAGTATAAATTTAGCACCTATCATCCCATACACTCCCCTCATAAACTCACCATATAGACCCCCCCCCTTCCCCCCCGCTCCCCTCATGGGGAGATGTGTGATAAACGTAAACTAGTCTATAATGCTGTGATTCACATGTGCAAGTGAATGTGGGGAGCAGGAGGGGGGATTCTATATGGTGAGTGTATGAGGGGAGTGTATGGGATGATGGGTGCTAAATGTACACTAATGCATAATGTTGTGATTCAGATGTAAAGGTGAATGTGGAGGGACGGGGGGGTTGTAGGTGGTGAGTGTATGGGGAGAGTGTATGTGGAGATGGGTGTTAAATATACACTAGTGTATAATGCTGTGATTCAGATGTGCAAGTGAATGTGGGTAGGGGGATTGTATATGATGAGTGTATGGGGGGAGTGTATGTGGAGATTGGTGCTGAATGTACACCAGTGTATAATTCCGTGATTTAGATATACAAGTGATTGTGGGAGGACAGGAAGGGAAGAGAAGGGGAGGGGGGGTTCTATGTGGTGAGTGCATGGGGGTAGTGTATGAGGAGATGGGTGCTTGATATACAGTAGTGTAATATGCTGTGATTCAGATATGCAAGTGCATGTGGGGGGGGGGGGGGGGGGGGGGGGGGGGGGGTTTT
>SZWC01014321.1:13764-31695 GCA_023375785.1 Penium margaritaceum | reverse complement strand
GTTCTCTCTTCCTCCTCCCTCTCCTCCTCCTTTCCTCTCCATCTTCTCTCTTCTTCTTCACCTCCTTCCCCTCTCTCTCTCCTCTCCCCTCTTCTCTCTCCATTTGCTCTCTTCCTGATTCGTGCGTTCCTTCACTCTGTTTCTGTCTCTCGCTCTCTTTCGATTTGCCCTCCTTGTTCCATCCTCCCGATCCCCCTCTCTTTCCTCTCGCATCCTCTCCTTTACCCCTCCCTCTTCTCTCTCCTTTCCTCCGTTCTCTCTTCTCGTTCTTCTACCTTCTCCTGCCTTGTGTCTCTGTTATCTCCCTTTTTTTCTCCCTTGTGGTTCCCGTTCGCGCGCTGTTCCCCTGCCGTCTCATGTGTCGTTTCCTGGTCCTCCCCCTCTTCTCTGTGTTTCGCGTGTCTTGCCGGCCCCTCGGTGGCCTCGACGCCTCTCCCTTTTTCCCCTTCTTCCCTCGCTTTGTTTCTCCCTCCTTCCCTCCTCCTCCAAAGAACATCCCTAAATACACACTATCCACTATGGCTCTTCACTCCTCTTCCCCCCTCACTGCTCGGTCTTCGTGTAGCCGCCTCTTCCTTTCCTCTCTTGCTCCGCCTCTAGTATCGTGTAGTGCCATGCCTGAGCTCGGTCTCGCTGGTGCTCTGGCAGCTGCGGCAGCTGCTAGAGCCGCTCGCGCTGAAGCACAGTTCGTTGATGCCTCCTCCCGTGCTCCTAGTCCCCCTGCATCCGATGGTTCCGGTCTTGACGACGATTCCTCCACCCTCTCTCCTTGGTCCGCCGCGGCCGCCGCTGTCACTTCTGCCCTCGTCGCTCTTCGCGCTCCTCTCCCTCCACCCCCTCCCACACAGCCCGCCCCTCCTCGCGATCCCCACGCGCTCCTCTCGACAGCCATTGTCGATGCCCTCGCGGCTCGTCGTGTTCTTGACCAGTCCATCGCCCCGCCTCCCCTCGGTGGTCCTGCGGTCCACCCTCCCCACGCCGGCATCGCCCGCGGACGTGTATGGCTGGGCGGTGCCGACGCTCCGGGCCGCGCGGTTGCTCCCGGTAGTGGTGGGGTTCCTGCTGGCGGTGCCTCTGCTGGTGTCCTTCCTGCTGTGGCCGGTGCGGGTGGTGGTGCGGCTGCTGGCGTCAGCGGTGGTGCTCTCCCTGCTGGTCTCGGTGGCGTCGCTGTCGCTACTGGAGGCTCCGGTGCGGCAAGTGGTGCAGTTGTCCCCGGCGTCGGTGGGGGAGCTGCTGTCGTCGGTACTGGTGCTGCGACTAGAGGTGCCGCTGTCGTTGGAGATGCAGCTCCCGCCAGAGGTGCTGCTCCCGCTGGCGGTGCTGCTGTCGCTGGAGGTGCTGCTCCCGGGGACCCTCATGCTGCGCTCGCTCGCACTGAGGCTCGCCTTGACGCTATGACCTTGGCCGTCGCTCAGCTCCTCAGCCATGGCCTTCGCCCTGCCGTCTCGCCGATGACCCTCACCCCCACCACGAGCCACGCTACTGGCACACCCTTCAACGAGTGGTCTGCTCGTTTTGTCTCGTGGGCGCACATGCATGATCTGTGGGAGCACTACGATCCAGCTCCCACCGTTCCCATCACACACCCTGACCGTGCTCCCCTCGCCTTTCACCTTCTTTATTCCGCCGCCCTCACCGTAGCCCTCCGCCAGCTTGATCGCTTCGCCCCGACCACCACCCTCCCCGCTCGGCCTCGTGAGGCGTGGGTTGCACTTCTGGCTTTGTACTCTTCGGACTCCTTTCGCTCCGCTACCTCTCTCCTCTCCGACCTTCGGGCTCTTCATCGCCGTCCTGACGAGTCTTTGGGTGCCTATCTCGGCCGTGCAGAGCTCCTACAGAGCGAGCTTCTCGTTGCAGGCGCCTCTCTGACTGATCAGGCCTTCGTCACATCCATTGTCGCTAGCCTCGGTCCTGCTTTCTCCGGTGCCCTCACTTCCTTCCCCCTCGCTCTCACTCTTCAGGTCGCATACCAGACCCCTGGAGCCGTTTGGCCAGTCTTGCTAGACGGGCTCCGCTCTTTTCAGGCGGTCTCGCAGCTTGCTGTTCCTTCCCCTGAGCCTCTCCTGCCTGATGTTCTGCCTGGTCTCCTCCCTGCTCCGGCGGCACATGCACTTGCCGTTCGTGCTCCACCAGGCGGTGGCGGTGCTCGTCAGTCCACATGCTGGAACTGTGATGTCTTGGGCCATCGTCATGATATGTGTCCATTTCCTCCAGTCCCTGACCTTCGTGAGCGCGTTGCGCATCAGCGTACTCTCCTTCGTGGTCGTGCTTATATTGCTCCTGGTGGTCCTCCCCCAGCTGCAGTCCTTGCCGTGCCTCCCTTGCTTGTCCTTGTTCGTCCGCCACCAGTGCCCGAGGCACCTCCCCCACTTACGGAGGATGCGATCATTGCTCTCATTCGTCGCGTGTTCGCTGAGGGTTTGCTCGGCGGCCCTCCGCCTGCTGGTACGTCTCCCGTGTTTGATCTCCTTGCTTCCTCCTCCCCTTGTTCCACTCCCAGTTCTCACTTGGCTGTTGATAGTCTACCTTCCACCTCTCCCCGCACGACTGCATTCTGTCTCCTCTCCGGCAGTGAGCGTGTCGTAGCTTCGTCCTGGGTGGTAGATGGTGCCGCGACCGATCACATGTGTCCCGTTCGTGCGCTGTTTACAGAGTTCAGTCTGGTCTCCACGATCACGTCGGTGTACACGGGGGATGGGGCCCCCTTGCCTGTGCTCGGTGTTGGCACGATTTGCCTTACCTCTTCGGTTGGCTCCCTCATGCTGACCTCTGTTCTCTACGTCCCCGCTCTTGATTTTTCTCCTCTCTGTGCCGACCCTCGACGTGTGCGGGTTTTCCACTACTTACGCCCTCGGCCTCGTCGCTGTCACCGATCGCGCTAGTGGCCGCGTCGTCCTCCGTGGCCGCCGACCTCCCGGTGAGGGCCTGTACCAGGTTCTTGGACCGCATTCGGTCTCTGCCCCCACGGCGGACGCCGTTGCACTCGTTGCCCTCTCTCGCTCCGCTCACTCTCACCTTCTTCATCGTCGTCTTTGCCATCTTCCCTCCCCTGCTGTGGCCTCCCTTCTCCGCACACTTCCCGCTGACGGCCTCTCCGACCCCTCCTTCCGCGCCCCATGCGCTGCCGATTGCACTTTTTGTGCTATCGGCAAGATGCATCGTCTTCCCTTTCCGTCCTCCCTCTCTCGCGCGTCTGCCCCTCTGGAGCTCGTGCACGCTGACATCCTTGGTCTGCTCCAGGATGAGTCTCTCACTGAGCATGCCACGTATGTTCTCAGCTTGATTGACGATTATTCTCGTTACACATGGGTCTTTTTTCTCCGAGCAAAGAGCGATGTTGCTCAGACCATCCAGTCATGGTATGCGTCTGCGTAGCGGCAGAGTCATCACCAGTTGATGCGTTTTCGGTCTGAACGCGACGGCGAGTTTTTTGGCTCCACGGCATCGTTCTTTGATCGGGAGGGTGTGGTTCATGAGCTCTCTGCTCCCTATTCTCCGCAGCATAATGGGGTCGCCGAGCGCTGGAACCGCACGCTCATTGAGGGCGTCCGTACGATGATGGCTGAGGCCGGTTTTCTTGATCGCGGCCGTAGCTTCTGGTCTGAGGCGGCTCGGTATCGTACATGGGTTTGGAACCGTATCCCTCATGGTCCCCTTCCTCCCGACACCACGCCATTCCAGCNTTGATGCGTTTTCGGTCTGACCGCGGCGGCGAGTTTTTTGGCGCCACGGCATCGTTCTTTGATCGGGAGGGTGTGGTTCATGAGCTCTCTGCTCCCTATTCTCCGCAGCATAATGGGGTCGCCGAGCGCTGGAACCGCACGCTCATTGAGGGCGTCCGTACGATGATGGCTGAGGCCGGTTTTCTTGATCGCGACCGTAGCTTCTGGTCTGAGGTGGCTCGGTATCGTACATGGGTTTGGAACCGTATCCCTCATGGTCCCCTTCCTCCCGACACCACGCCATTCCAGCTGTTCTTCGGTCAACGTGCAGACCTCAGTCAGGCCGTGGTTTGGGGGACCATGGCCACTGTTTACCTCGTTCCTATTTCTCGACCCGGCAAGCTTGATCCACCTGGTCGTCTCTGTGTCTCCCTTGGGGTTGCCCCTCACTCTCGGGCCCACCGGTTTTGGGACCCCATCGCTCATCGCCTCATTGAGTCCTGTCATGCTCGCTTCTTTGAGCAGATGACATACGGCGCCTATCGCATGGACCGTTGTCTCCCCTCCCCGGCCTCTGCCACGGCCTACACCTCCGATGGNCCCCCAGGCTTTCCCTCCTCCCCTCCCCAGGTTCCCCCTCCCCTGACCGCGGCCCAGGCCCTGGGCTCCCCTCGTCCGCTCACCACTCCCACCTGCATCGACCCTATCCTCCTCTCTATGGAGGACGTCCCTGAGGACGTACCTCCACGCGCATCCTCTCCCGTTGGTCTCGCGAGTGACCCTGTCCTTGTCGCTATTTCGCCATTCCCCCCGTCTTCGCCCACCTCCCCTCCTATTGCACCACCCGCCTCCACCGCCGTCATTCTCCCTCTTGTCGATGTCCTCTCCCAGGAGACTCTTCCTCCCCTTCCCTTCCCCTCCCGGTCCGCCTCGTCACCTGCTCTTCTCCCTTCTCCACCTCCTTCGGCGGTGTCCCCCAGCCCTCCTCTCTTGAGTCCAGACTCCCTTCTCGGTGTTCCCCCTCGGCCGCACTCGTGGATGCGGACTCATGCTGCCTGGGTTCGTCCTCCCGTCCTACCGACTCCCTCCCTGCCATCTCCCCGCGCACCCTCTCCTGGCCCGCACCTTTCTGTTTCTTCGCTTTCTTGCCCCGTCTTGGACACTCCTCCGCCCTCCTCTCCCGTCTCGTCTCGCACTCGCTCTCGCACCGCTCGTGCTCTCACCTGCACCTCAGATCCTATCTCCGCCGCTCCTCCGTCCCCTCCTTCCTCTCCGCCTGCCCCTTCGCCGCCTTTACCCCCTCCCCTCTCTTCTTCACTTCCCCTCTCTCCGGAGAACTCTCCCTTCCCCCTTCCCTCCTCACCGCGGTCCTCCCCTGTCGTTGCCACCCCCGCGTCCCGCCCTCTCCTACCCTACACCTTCCATCCGGGCCATCCTCATGGTCGCCACTTCTTCCATCGTGAGTTCTGCCACGCCCTTGATGTGTGCACAGACCATTGTTTCGTCAGCGCACCGGCATCTGCTGCACGTGCCCTTGCGGTCACGTCGGCCCCACCCGCTTCTCCCCTCCCCTCTNGGACCGTTGTCTCCCCTCCCCGGCCTCTGCCACGGCCTACACCTCCGATGGCCTTGTGATCGCTGGTGCTCCCTCTCCCTCCCTGCCTGCCTCTACGCCCCCACGTCACCTCCTTTGCACCCCCCCACCACCTTCTCTCCTCCTGAGCCCCCACCACCCGTCCCATTGTCGACCTCTCACCCCCTCCCTTCCCTCTCTACCTTCTTCCAACCCTCCGTCGGTACCTTACCACCNCTCCCCTTCCCCTCCCGGTCCGCCTCGTCACCTGCTCTTCTCCCTTCTCCACCTCCTTCGGCGGTGTCCCCCAGCCCTCCTCTCTTGAGTCCAGACTCCCTTCTCGGTGTTCCCCCTCGGCCGCACTCGTGGATGCGGACTCATGCTGCCTGGGTTCGTCCTCCCGTCCTACCGACTCCCTCCCTGCCATCTCCCCGCGCACCCTCTCCTGGCCCGCACCTTTCTGTTTCTTCGCTTTCTTGCCCCGTCTTGGACACTCCTCCGCCCTCCTCTCCCGTCTCGTCTCGCACTCACACTCGCACCGCTCGTGCTCTCACCTGCACCTCAGATCCTATCTCCGCCACTCCTCCGTCCCCTCCTTCCTCTCCGCCTGCCCCTTCGCCGCCTTTACCCCCTCCCCTCTCTTCTTCACTTCCCCTCTCTCCGGAGAACTCTCCCTTCCGCCTTCCCTCCTCACCGCGGTCCTCCCTTGTCGTTGCCACCCCCGCATCCCGCCCTCTCCTACCCTACACCTTCCATCCGGGCCATCCTCATGGTCGCCACTTCTTCCATCGTGAGTTTTGCCACGCCCTTGATGTGTGCACAGACCATTGTTTCGTCAGCGCACCGGCATCTGCTGCACGTGCCCTTGCGGTCACGTCGGCCCCACCCGCTTCTCCCCTCCCCTCTCTGGATGAGTCCGACCCACTCACCCTTGCCGACGCTCTTGCTCGCCCTGACGCTGCTGCTTGGCACGCGGCCTGCGTCGCAAAGCTTTCCGCTCTGGCTGAGCACGGTGTGCTCGAACTCGCTGACCTTCCTCCCGGTCGCACAGAGATCAAGGCCAAGTGGGTCCTGCGCAAGAAGTTCACCGCCTTTGGTGCCCTCGATCGGTTCAAGGCTTGCCTCACAGCGAAAGGCTACTCTCAGGTCCCCGGTGTCGACTTCACCGACACGTATGCCCCCGTCGGTCGTTTCACGACGAGTCGTGTCGTCATCTGCCTCACAGCTCACTTTCAGTGGGAGCTCCACTAGATGGACGTGAACAACGCCTTCCTCCACGGTCATCTGGAGGAAGAGTTGTACATGGTCCAGCCCCCTGGTTTCTCCGATGGCACCGGTCGCGTCTGCCGTCTCCGTCGTGCGCTCTACGGCCTTCGTCAGTCTCCTCGTTGTTGGAACGAGGAACTCTCGTCCACCCTTGTCCGTGGTGGTTTCCGCCCCAGTCAGTCCGACCCCTCCCTGTTTGTCGGGGGCACGGCACTCGTGCCCGCCTTCATTCTTGTGTATGTCGACGACCTTCTCATCACCTCTCCCTCATCCTCTGCGATCTCCGCGGCCAAGGGTCTTCTCTCCTCGGCATATCGCATGAAGGACCTCGGTCTCGCAACCATGTTCTTGGGCATGCAGATTGAGCGTCTCCCCGGCTGTCTGTTGGTCCATCAGGAGCGCTATGTCCAGACCCTCGCCGACCGCTTCTCTTCCGTTGTTGACCTCTCCCGTCCTCTCTCTGCTACCTCCTCGCCCATGCCACCAGGCACCCAGCTCGCTCTCCGTGTAGCCCATGACATCGAGTCTAGTGCACTGGAGTCCGCCGTCACGTTCCAGTCCATCATTGGTGCCGTCACCTATCTGGCTGGCACCACTCGCCTGGACATCGCTTGTGCGGTGAATGTCCTCGCTCAGTACGCCCGCGAGCCCCGCACGGCTCACCTGCAGGCTGCAGCGTACGTCCTCCGCTATGTCCTTGGCTCTGCCAGGGCTGGTCTTGTCTTCCAGGCCGGGTCCGGTGTGCCGCTCTTGGAGGGTTACGCTGACAGTGACTACGCTCGCGACTCTAACGCTCGCAGCCGCAGTGGCTTCGTCTTTCTTTTGGGCTTTGCTGCTGTCTCCTGGCGTAGTGGGAAACAGGGATGCGTGGCTCGCAGCACTGGGGAGGCTGAGTACATGGCTCTGGGCGGTGCTGCCGCCGAGGCCGTGTGGCTCCGTCGCCTTCTCGACGAACACCACCTTCCCATCCCGGCTGTGTCCCTCCACACGGACAGTGAGAGCGGGCTGGCCATTGCCGGGAATGCTGGTGCCTTTCATCGCCGCACCAAACACATCAATGTTGAACACCACTACGTGCGCGATGTTGTTAAGATAGGCGATGTCTCTCTCCGGTTCATCTCTGCTTCGTACCAGCTCGCAGACTTTCTCACAAAGGCTCTACACCAGCCTGCCTTCGCCGCGAGTATTGCTGCGGTCGGCCTCCGTACCCTTCCCCCGATGGACTGATGCCCCTCCTTCCTTTCCTGTTCTCTCTGCCTGCATCCCTTGGTCCTCTGCTCGATGACCACTTGCATGTCCCACCTGCATTCGTGCACTCGATACAGGTCTTCTTCACTCCATGTGTCCATCCCCTACAGGATCTTCCGTACTCGCCGTCCCTCGTCGCCGAGATTGTGTTTTCCAACCTCTTTCCTCCCATTCTCCCCCCTCCCGCACCGTGTATGCGTGCCTCTGGACGTTGGTGTGCAGGTCCTTGACCACGCGGCCCTGTCCCTGGCTGCGTGCCATTCCGCACGCGCTCCTCCGGTGTGACGGTGTTGCTTGGCTTGATGCCTCAGGTGGGGTACTTCTGGAGGGGCCCTTCTGGTGGTCTACCTCCGGGTGGTGCTCGCTCCCGGCGGGGCGCTCCTTGCTGGATGCCTTTGGATAGACACTCCTGGAGGGGCGCTACTGGAGGGGCGCTACTGGAGGGGCGCTACTAGAGGGGCACCACTGGCGGGGTGCCACTGGAGGAGTACTTCTCGAGGGGTACTCTTAGCGGGCTCCACCTGGATGATGCCCTCAGCTGGGTGCTGCTGGATGCCTGCTCCTGGGGAGGTGCCTCTGGGTGAGGGCCTCTGGCTGGCTGTCCACCGATGGGGTGCTCCTGTCTGGGTGCTCCTCTTAGTTCCTCATGGTCCTTACGCGCTTGTGGTGTGGTGCTCAAGCCTTTTGCTTGGGGCATCCACCCTCGCTTACGCTATCATGTTAAAGTAGCAAACGTTTTCTGTTGTCTTAGGGTTAGCTAGCCTAGTTCAGTCCTTGCCTTCTGCTTGCACGTACTTCTTGCGAGACATGCGTCCACTTACACTCGGAGTTCGTGGTACACGCTCGACATTCGCTCAAAGCTGGGACACCTGTGTCTCGCGTGGTTCACCACATGATGTGGCGAGCCACGCGAGACCTGGGGTGCGACCCGATAGGGGTCACGCACCCAGGCCTCTCGAGCTCACTTTCCCATTCATCGAGCCTAATTTCACCCTCGCTCAAACTCTTGATCTCCCTAAGTCCTCAACTGCTCGATCCTCCCCTCACAACTCTCGAGAGCGACCCCCCCTCACAGCTCTCGAGAGCTCTCCCCCTCACAGCTTTCGAGAGCTCCCCGTCTCTCACAAGATAAGCGGGACAGTTAGTCCCGCGAGTAACTCCCGAGCTCTCCCACCACTCGCCTCCTTCACTCTCCTCCACCTGTCTCTCCCCGCTGACCTCACCCTCATCAACAGCATAGAGTTGTACAGATTTGAACATAATTATACGAAGCTATACAGTGTTTTTCTAAGTTGTACGGAGTCTCATAGAGATTTGTGGAGTTTTATGGAATTGTACACATTTGTAAGGAATGGTCCAGAATTTTTGGACTTGTACGGAGCAGTATGGCATTCTACAGAGGTTTACAGAGTTTGCATGGAGTTGTACAAAGTTGTATGGGGTTATGCTTGATTGTACAGATTTGTATCGAGTTGCACAGAGGCATACTGAGTGGTACGGGATAGTGTGGAGTTGCACGGATTTCTACAAAGCTGTACAAAGTTGTACACAGTGTTACGCAGTTGTACACAGTTACATGGAGTCATGCGGCTCTTTAAGGAGCTGTACGGATTTGTACAGAGTTTTACAAAGTTTTACATAGTCATACGGAGATGTACAGGGTTGTACAATTTTTTTTGGATATGTACGGTGTTGTACAATAGAGTACGCATATGTACCGACTTGTACGGAGTTGTAGGTAGTTACACAGAGATGTATGGGGTTGTACAAATTTGTGCCTTGTTGTTGAACGTTTTATGGATTTGCACAGATTTGCATGGGGTTTCATGGAGTTTTAAAGAATTTCAAGGAGCTTAATGGAGTTTTAAGGACCTGTATGGAGCTATACAGAGGTTCACGGACTTGTATAGAGTTTTATGGAGGTCTAGAAAGTTGTACGGAGTTATACATAAGTACACGGAGTTGCACAGAGATATACAGAGTTTTACAGAGTTGTACAGAGTCGTAGGGAATTGTACGGAAATGAACGGGGTTGTACGGAGCTGTACAGAGTTTTATAAAGTTGTGCATAGTTGTATGGGGTTGTATGGGGCTGTACAGAGTTATCAGGATTTGTACGGAGTTGTACCAAGTTGTACCGAGTATTACGTATTTGTCCAGATTTATACAGATTTGTGTGGAGTTGTATGGAGCTATACGGAGTGGTGTGGATTTGTACAGAGTTGTACATAGCTCTAGCAAGTTGTGCGGAGTTGTACGTGGTTGCATGGAGGTTCACGGAGTTGTACAGAGTTGTACAAAGATGTATGTAGTTTTACCGAGTTGTACGGAGCTGTATAGAGTGGTATGGTGTTGTACGCTTCTATACAGAGTTGTACAGAGCTGTACAGAGTTTCACAAAAAGAATAAGATTTTTACGGAGTTGATCAAAGTTGTAAAAGATTTTGCATTGGTGTACCAATTCTTACAAAGCTCTATGGAGATGTACAAAGATGTATGGAGCTGTACGGAGCTGTATGGATTTGTACAGAGTTGTATAAAAGTGTATGATATTGTGCGCTGTTGTAGAGAATTGTACAGAGTTTTACAGAGTTTTACATAGTTGTATGGAGTCGTGCAAAGTTTTACAGATCTATACCAAGCTATGTGGAGTTGTACGGAGCTGTACGGAGTTGTATGGATTTCTGACTCCGCACTTATAGAGTTGTGTGGAGTTGTACGGAGTTCTACAAATTTGTACGGAGTTGTACGGAGTTGTACAGAGTTGTGCGGAGCTGTACAGAGTATTAAAGTGCTTTACGAAGTTGTACGGAGTTGTACAAATTTGTACGGATTCATATGGAGCTGTACACAATTTAACGGAGCTATACAGAGTTGTACAAAACTACATGGTATTTTACAGATCTATACAAAGTTGTACAGGGTCGTACGGAGTTGTCCAGAGTTGTATGGAGTTGTAAAGAGTTTTACAGTGTTGTATGGAGATGTTAAGACAAGGAGTCATATGGAGTTGTGCGGAGTTGTACGGAGTTGTAAAACATTATACTTTGTACGGAGGTGTACAGGGTGGTACAGAGTTTTACGGGTTTGTACGGAGTTGTAATGATTTGTAGGGTGTTGGAAAGAGTTGTACACAGTTTCACAGAGTTGTATGGAGTGGTTTGGATTTTTGTTTATTTTTACAGAGATTTACGGAGATGTATGGAGTTGTACATAAATGCACGGATTTTTACGGATCTGTACACAACTGTACAAATATATACAGAGTTGCACGGATTTGTATGTAACTGTATGGATTTCTCAATATGTGTATAGAGTTTTATGGTGTTGCACTGAGTTGTGAAGAGTTTTACAGAGTTGAACGGAGTTGTACAGAGTTGAATGGTGTTATGCCAAGGTGTATGGAGTCGTATGTAGCTGTGCATATTTGTAACGAGTTGTCCAGAGCTAGTCAGAGTTGAAAAGAGTTGTACAGATTTGTACAAAGTTGTACGGAGTTGTTCAAAGTTGTACGGATTTTTACACAGTTGCAAAGCATTATACGGAGTTATACAGAGTTGTACGGAGTTATACAGAGTTGTACAGAGTTGCACAAAGTCATACAGAGTTGTACAGAGTTGTACGGAGTTGAATGGAGCTGTACGATGTAAGGATTTGTACAGGATTTTACAGATTTGTATGGAGTTATACTGAGTATAGAAATGTACAGAAATTTACAGTGTTGTACAGTGTTGCACGGAGCTGTACCGACTTGCACGAATGTGTACAGAGTTGTATGGAGTTTCATGAATTCATACAAAGTTTCAATGGAGTTGTATGGAGTAGTACAGATTTATACAGAATTTTACTGAGTTGTACAGAGTTGAATGGAGCTCTACAGAGTTTTACAAAAATGTACGGAGTTGTATGGGATTATACAGAGTTTTAGGGAGTTGTACGGAGTTGAACAAGGTTGAACGGTTTTATACAGAGTTTACGGAGTTGTGCAAATTTGCATGGGGTTGTGCAGGGTTGTGCGGAGCTGTACGGGAGTGTACGGAGCTGTACATATGGAATTGTATGGATTTTTATGGATTTGTATGTATTTATACAAAGCCGTATGGAGTTTTACAGAGTTGCACGGAATGGTGCGGAGTTGTAGGGAGTTTTCCGGCATTGTGCAGATATGTACGGAGTTGTACGGAGTGGTGCGCAGCTTTATGGAGTTGTACGGATTTATAGAGAGTTTTATAGGGTCTTCCGGAGTTGTGGAGTTGTACATAGTTGTTGTGCTGTATGTTGTTATACAGAGTTTTACAGATTTTTGCAGAGCTGTATGGAGTGTTACAAAAATCTACAGTGTTGTACGGAGTTGTACGTAGTTGTAAGGATTTGTACGGAGTTGTACAGAGTTTTACGGAGCATTACAAAGTTGTACAGAGTTTTGCGGTGTTAAACCGTGGTGTAAAGAGTTGTATGGATTATATTCAGTTGCACGGAGCTGTACTGAGTTGTACAGAGCTGTACAGAGTTGTATGGTGTTGTGCGGAGTTGTACGCAGCTATACGCAGTTTTGCAATGTTATAGGGAGTTGTATGGAGTTGAGTGGGGTTGGAGAGAGTTGTACAGAGTCGGATGGAGTTGAACCAAGTTGTAGAGAGTTGTCTGGGGTTGTACGGGGCTGTACGGTTTTGTTTGGAGTTGTACAGAATTTTACGGAATTGAATGGAGTTTTACGGAATCTAGAGATTTGTACAGATTTGAACAGTGTTGTAAAGTGTTGTGCAAAGTTGTACGGAGTTATTTGGGATTGTACTGTACAGAGCTGTACGGGACTGTGCAAGGTTGAATGGATTTTTACAGAGTTCTGTGGATTTTTTGGAGTTGTACAGAGTTGTAAAGATGTTTACGGTGCTGTACGGAGTTGTAGGGAGTTGAACAGAGATATTCAGAGTTGTATGGTGTTTGTTTGGTGCCATTCACAGTTGTATGGACTTGTATAGAGCTAAACGAATATTTACAGATTTTTACTGAGTTGTACGGAGCTGTACGGAGTTGTATGTAGCTGTACATAGTTGTACGGAGATCTATGGAGTTTTGCAGAGTTGTACGGGATTGTACGTAGTTGTACAGAGTTATACGGAGTCATACAAAGTTTTATTGAGTTGTATGGAGTTTTACGAAGCTGTACAGAGTTGTACAAGGTTGTATGGAGCTGTAAGGACTTGTATGTTGTTTTTCATATTTCAACGGAGTTGCATGGGGTTACGCAGAGTTGTCTGGAGTTGTACGAAGTTGTAAGGAGTTTAATAGAGTTTTACAGATTTTTGCGGAGCTGTATAGAGTTACACAGAGTTGTACGAAGTTGTACATATTTGTACAAAGTTTTACATTAAGCAGAGAAGTACGGAGTTGTACGGAGCTCTAAGGAGACGTACAATTTTGTACAGAGTCCTACGGTGTTGTACAGAGTGGTATCAAGTTGTACGGAGTTGTACAGAGCTGTTCAGAGTTGTACGGAGTTGTACAAAACTGTACGGATTTGTGCGGGGTTGTACGGAGTTGAACAAAATTTTACGGAATTCGAAGGCGTACAAAATTGGACGGAGTTGTACAAAGTAGTATGGAGGTGTAAATTTTTTTACAAAGTTGTACAAAGGTTTATGAAAACTTTGGAGCTGTCCGGAGTGGTGCAGAGTTGTGCGGAGGTGTGCGGAGTTGTACGGAGTTTTATGGATCTGTTAAGAGTTTTACAGAGATGTACAGAGTTCCACAGAGTTGTACAGAATTGAACAGAGTTGTATAGAATTGTACTTAGTTGTACGGACTTGTACAAACCTTGACCAAGTTTTACGGGGTTGTACAAAGGTTCACAAAGTTGTAACTAGATTTATAGAGTTTTACGAGTTGTATGGAGTTATAAGAAGATGTACGGAATTGTACAGTGTTGGAAAATGTTCTACACACTTGAACAGATTTTTACAGAGCCGTATGAAGTTGTTCTGATTTTTATAGGGTTTGACAGAGTTATACAGAGTTGTATGGAGCTGTACAGACTTTAAGAAAGTTTCATGGAGTTTCAAGTTCTAGTACTGAGTTTTACGGAGTTCTATTAAGTTGTACAGAGTTGTATAGCATTGTCGAGAGCTGTACAGAGTTGTACATAGTTATACTGAGTTGTACACAGTTCTACGAAGCATGTAGAGTTGTATGAAGTTGTATGGAGTTGTACAGAGTTTTTTGGACTGAAATAGAGATGTAAGGAGTTTTACATATCTCTATGGATTTGTATGGAGTTCGATGGAGGTGTATGTAGTTGTACGGAGCTGTACGGAGTTGTACAGAATTATACACAATTGTACAAATATGTACTGAGTTGTCCAGAGTTGTGTGAAATTGTTTGGAGCTGTACGGATTGTAATGCAGTTGTACAGAGTTGTCCGGAGGTGTACAGAGTTGTACTGAGTTGTACGGAGTTGATAAAGTTTTATGGAGTTGTAAAGAGTTGCATGGAGTTCTACGGAGTTGTACAGAGGTGTACATAGATGTACGTGCTGTAGAGAGTTTTACGGTGTTGTAAGGAGTTTTTTGGAGTTGTAAAGAGTTGTACTGAGTTGTACAAACTTATACAGAGGTGAACAGAGTTGTACAGAGTTGTACGTAGTTTTTTGGAGTTGTACAGGGCTGTACAGAGTTGTACGGAGTTGTATAAAGTTTTTCCAGATTCTACGGAGTTGTACAGATTTGTTTTGAGTTGCACGGAGTTGTGTTAGGTTTTACAGAGATGTACGGAGTTGCATGGAGCTATGCAAAGTTGTATGGAGCTGTACTCAGTTTTACTGAGTAGTATGGAGTTTTACAGAGTTGCACAGAGTTGTACGAAGCTGCTTGTTGTTGTTCAGAGCTCTACGGAGTTCTATACAGGTGTATGAAGTTGGATGGACTTGTACGGAGTTGTGTATAGTTGTGTAAAACTGTACAGAGATGTACAGAGTTGTGCAGAGTGCTATGGAGTTGTACGGAGTTGTATGGATTTGTACTGAGTTGTACAAAATTTTGTAATGTTGTACGGAGCAGTACAACATAATACAGAGTTGTACGGGGTTGTACAGAGTTTTACGGAGTTATACGGAGTTGTACAGAGTTGTACGGAGTGATAGAGTAATATGGAGTTGTACGGTGCTGTACAAAGTTGTATGGAGTTGTAAAGAGTTTTACGGAGTTGTACAGAGTGCTGCAGAATTGTACAGAATTATATGGAGTTGTACAAATTTGAATGGAATGGCACGAAGCTATACGAAGTTGTAGAAAGTTGTTCAGAGTCTTACAGATTTGTCTGGAGTGGCACGAAACTATACAAAGGTGGATATTGTTTTACAGAGTTTTTGGAGTTTTAAGGTGTTGTATGGAGTTGTACGGAGTTATATGGGGATGTATAGAATAGTGCAAAGGTGTAGGGTGCTGTACACAGTTGTAGATAGTTGTGCATAGTTGTAAAGAGGTGTACAGATTTGTACACAGTTGTACGGAAGTATACATCATCATTTAGAGTATTACGGAGGTCGATACATTTCTTTTAGTTGTATGGAGCTGTACAGAGTTTCACGGAGTTGTACAGCATTGCATGGAGTTTTAAGTAGTTGAACGGGGTTTTACAGAGTTGTACAGAGCTGTACGGAGTTGAAAACAATTGTACAGAGTTTTGTAGATTTGTAGGGAGTTGTACGGAGTTGTGCAGTGTTTGTTAGAGTTGTATGGAATTGTACAGAGTTGTACGGTGTTACACTGAGTTGTGTCGAGTTGTACATTGTTTAACGGAGTTGTACAAAGCTGGATGGAGTTGTATGCGGTTGTACGGAGTTGTACGGAGTTGTATGATGCTTGCTTTGGCAGCGAGTCAGGGCTCGGACTAACCCGATACTTCACGAGCTACAAGGGAATTTTTCCCTCGCTCGAGTGTCCAGCACCAGCACGCATTGCTCTCTGGCCAACGGGTGGGTCTCATCACCCGATCGAGCTGCTACAGGCATTTGGATGGCCGAGGATCCATGGCTCCATGAAACTTTAACAGAACTCACTCAAACTTAAATCATTTCATGCGAGACTGGTTCCAATGGATTTGCAGAAATTTCCTCAGTTGACCCCACAATGGTGGTAGCATAGGCGGTCATACGGCCGATGCAAACTGGCATGACACCTGCGGCAGAGCCGACACATGTGACAAGGGCACCACCACGCAGCAGGGAAGTTCCCCTACTGCTTCCCCATTTTCTCCTCCCCTCCTCCTCCTCCGTGTGTACACGGTGTAATCGACCTGCCAGGTGTAGCCACGCCAGTAGCTGATGAGTGAGTGCGGCCACACCAAGAAACCAGAGAAGCGGAGAAAAAAAATTCCCGGACTCACGCATGCTTGCTTGCCCTTGCTCGCTCGCTTGCTACTTGCCACACTGCACGAACAGTAGCAGTTGCAGCAGCAGCGCAGCAGCTATGCGCAACAGCTAGAGCAGCGCACATTAGCAGCTGTAGTGGCATCGCAGCGGCAGCAGCACTAGCAGCAGTGGCAGCAGAAGCTGCATGCAGCAACCGCAACAGAAGCACTCAGCAATTGCAGCAGCAGTACACAGAGATAGTGGCAACCTCAGAATTGCACAGCATCATCACCAACTCCGCGGCAGTGACTGCAACGGTGGCAATCGTAGCAAAAAGCCAGCCACAGAATGTGCACAGAAGCTGCACAAGCCTCTCCGTATCTCAGACAGGCTGCCGCCCCCCAACTACCACCACGAAGTAGGTTTACAAAAGAATCCTCCAAAGGAAGTACCAGTGTACTTGGAGGGAATTTTTGGAAGAAAAAAGAAAAGAAGCAAAAGGTTTGATTTCTCTCATTCCCTCAAATCTTTGAGAAAAGTGGTTTCTAGCATTTTTGGAAAGCATTCACGATCTCCAAACAACCATAGGTAGCAACCACATTAAAACACAGTGGTGGAGGTATCAGACGCCAACCACCATAACTAGACCAGGTACCGCTGGTGTCATACAGTCCACCTCTGCTAGTGTGACACAACCAATAGACCATGTCGTTGCTCTTCAATAACAGGTTGACAACTTGTGCACACTCCTAGTCACCTTACAGCCAACCCTATTCAACCGTCTCTCCTTGGCCAGCCTAGTCCCACGGTCTCTGCCGCAATCCAGATGGCATTCCAACATTGCTAACAGAAGCAGCAGTAGTCCGTCTCCAGTGTCATAGAGTATCTATGCACTTCAGCCAGTATTCAACGCAGGCCAAAGGATTTTGAGACAACACTAACCCACATTGAGGTGAAACGTTTTGCATCCTAGGAGCTGTTTTTTTGCCTGTGGGCTCAGAATGAGGGTTGCTGGCCCTGCTTCACCCTGAAGTAAAACTGCTCCATCCCAATATAGCTATTTAATATAGTCCGTGTAGCTAGGGCCCTGTATTGCCGCACCAAAGAGTGATCACACTGATCTTGATACCTTCATCGGCGACCCTACTGCGGGCACCGACCCTGACCCCTCTGAGGCCTGGAACACCATCACATGTCCCTACCATGCTTCTGGCCATGCCGTCATCAGTCGCCTTCTCAGAGGCTTTAGCGACCTCAAAATTGGTGGCTCCGAGTCTGTCACCGCCTATTGGCGCCACGTACATGATCTTCTTTTTTGGCTCGGCAAGACTGGTCCGCCTCTGTAGGCCGCCCTCCTCATCATCAAGGACGGCACAACTCCCGAATACACGCAGATACTCGTTGACATTGACCTCAAGATTTTGGAGGCGATGGCTTCCCAGGGCACTCGGAGGTCCTGGTTCTATTCCAGGCTCTTGACGTGGGAGGAGGAGATTCAGGACACCTCCTTGTAGTGTGGAAAACACCTGCTTCCACTGCCTCCTGGACAAAGTGATGTTCAACCTCTATGTGCTTGGTGCGTGGGTGCATTGCACCATCATTCGCTGTGATGCAATGTGCAGGAGAGCTGTCACTGTACACTGGTACAGCCCCAATAATCATGCCCAACTCTCCCAACAGCCGTCGCAGCCAGGTTGCCCCACACGCAGGTTCTCCCAAGGCCATGTATTCTACTTCAGCAACACTACGTGCCATGCATGAGTACTTGGCACTGCGCCATGACACAGTGGTACCCCATAGAAGAAAGACGTACCCCCCCCCCCCCCCCCCCCCC
>SZWC01014320.1:38473-75294 GCA_023375785.1 Penium margaritaceum | reverse complement strand
ATATACATATACATATACATATACATATACATATACATATACATATACATATACTTATACATATACATATACATATACATATACATATACATATACATATACATATACATATACATATTCATATACAAATTCATATATGTATGTATGAAACGTTTTTACAACGTAGTCCATATCATTTTTCGCGTTCATTTCGAAGTGATATTGTACTATTTCACACCATCACCATCCTTAGGTTCGCCTCTTAACTCCCATGATATTTGCGCAGGTTCAATTTTAGCGAAGTAGTCAAGCCTTGGAAAAAAAACGAAGAGGAGTAGTCATCTTTCCTTAACGTCGCGTAAGAGTGCACGTTCGACAACGTTTGCATCGCATCTGCACCGATTATACAAATCTGCAACGTTTGTAATGATGTTCAACGTTCTTTCAAACTTTCCTTCCATGCCACAAGGTTGCAATGTCATCCTACTAACACTCATATCAATCCGCAACGTCATGTGGACATGGTGCAATCCACAACGACTGCGTAACGAAGCACAAATGCAACGTCTACCTCCATCCACGACGCTTTGCAACCTAGCAGCAAACGTAATGCCACCACTTTTGACTAAAGCCACAGAAAACGAGGACATTCTTACGATCCACAACGTTATGTGGATGTTATATGATGCTGCGGCGATTACACAGTTCCACCACAACTGGGAGTCGGTGCGGATTGTCCGGATATTGATTGGGTATCGTGCTGGCATCCGGTTTCTGTCTGCGAAATGAATTGACTAATTTATTGTTGTTCGTACGATTTTTCTTTTGTTGCAATTACTACTCCCGGATGATGCTATCGTAGTATCGCGCGAACGGTTTTTATTGTTTTGTCGCTTGTTGTTCAATAGTAAAGATATGCCACCCGAATCTGCGCGCACGTCGTGCAGATTCGGGTAATGATGTTCACGATTAAACTAGAGTCCAAGGACTCAGCCAGCAAGCCCCTCTCCTCTGCCGGAAAATGGGGGATTGACTGTGTCGAAAAGCATACAAAGGGTTCGTTTGGATTAATCAGCATTGGGCCTCATTGTCTTGGGTTTCTGCGATTTACCCGTAAAAGGACGCTCTTTTCTGCCATTTGGTTGACCGTTACTTCCAGGACTGCGGTCGACCAGACCAGCACTCAACGAGGCTGCGAGGCTATGCGGTTAGACTCCCACCCTCGGTCATGGCAAAAGCATCCGTCCACAAAGAAAGACGTGAACCGGACTTCAACGTCCCCTCCCGTGGTCTTCTGCGACCGCGTGGCCCAATGCTGAGCAATCCAAACGTACCCTAAAAAACATGTGACGGCCAGCAATAGTGCATGGAAAACTCCGACGGCAAATCTCATAAACGCAAACTCCAACCTGACGTGAGAGACCTACCTGGTACGCCGGCTTAACGACGAGTTTTTTGAGAGCAGTGTGTATGGTAAAACATGATGTTATTGTGGATGTTTGAGTCAGAATTATTCCCCCTGAACCCAACTAATTACGAAGAACAGAACACGACCTGAGTTCAAACCGTCGTGAATGTGTAAAGGCTAGCACGTCCGTAGATCACAAACTAGCAGGGCAAACGTTTTCCGAATAAATAACGGCCAAAATTGCCTGGGCGGAAAGACAATGATTCAGCCGTTCAGGTCGGCTTACTTCTGCCACCACCACTATCAAGGTTGAGCATCCGATAGGCTAGGATTCAGGTAGGTCCAAAACTTTGTAATCTGCCTAGATCTGACACATCCCATTAGGGCAGAAGATAAACTAGGATTTTATGGTCAATTCATCCAACCATATATCAACAGAATTCTCAATACGGGAAATTCCCAAGTAGTACCTAGTTTTGACGAACCATCGTCAAAGCACCCCTACTTTTTAAACCATTCCTAAGTTAAACAGTAAACCGTTGTGTAACGTTTCGAGTCTCTAGCTCCTGCTCTAAAGGCGTCGTCAGAGTTCGCAGAATGGCATTCTCAGTCCGCGTCAGGGGTTTACCCCCTTTGCAGGACTGAGGGGCAATCTTCATCAACGACCCATAATAGGGAGACTCGAATGTTTTGAGTCTCCAGAGGTCCATTTCCATTTTTGACCCTACCCCTTGTTTTGGGACCCAAACCGGGGCTTTTTACCTCGAACTCGTGTGTTCGCACGAGTTATTTTGTTTATTTTATGTCAAAGTTCATCGCAAACGAACCTTGATTTATGTTTTTCCGTTTTGGCGCGAAATCGTTGCGTGCGAGGCATGCTGGCGATTTCGCGCCAGTTCTCTTGTCCTCACCCTCACTCCCCCTATCCCTCGTCCTCGCTTGCTTGTTTGCAAGGAGGGCGAGGGGGGGCGAGGGCATGAGGCCACGAGGCCTCGCCCTCAAGGCCCTTGTGGCCCCTCAGCCACCGATCGATCTGAGGCCACGATCGGCGGCTGGCGGCTGGCCGGCCGGTGGCTGGCCGGTCGCTTGGCCGGCCGCCGGCCGTCCAGCCGGCCGGCAGCGAGCTAGCCGGCGGCCAGCAAAATGCTGGCCGCGGCTAGTCCTCGCTGACACAAGGGGTGGTGCTCAACCACCCCTCGCTTCAACGAGGAGGGAAGGCCGAACCGGCCCTCCCGCTACATTCCTCCCCACTTATTATGAACCGTCTCGGTTCATGGGAAACAAGCAGGATTGTCAATTAGTGAGTCATCAACATTGTGAAAGAAAGTTAATGATTTCAATCACCAGCTAAACATGAACACGTGCATGGTACTTTGACCTAAGCTGCAGCTTGTAGGTCAACCCGACTAGCGGCCTAACCCCTTTAGGCTGGAGCGTCCGTGCGACAACCATGTTCAGCGTCCCCAACCTCCCATGGTCACTGTCCATGAATGCTGAACTATGGAAATGTTGTTCACTTTTTCCGCGTTCAAGTGTTACCTCCTGCCACGCGTCAATCTGTGCGAGCTGCAAGCTCGCTCCAATACTCGTTGACCACCCTTGTGGGCAACCGAGATGCAGGCTCCCATGAATTATGTTCAGGTCCACAACCGGCCCAATGAACGAGGTACTCCCTGACAACGCGTGACAGAATAGCATGCTCCCGGTGTTGGACTAGGCGAAGGACCTCGTATTGGTCGTCGGCAGCAAGGACTAGTGGCGGTGTCTAAACGGTTCCGTCTGCCGTGTATGGAGCCAGTAGGCTCACATGAAACACGTCACGTAGCTTCATACTCGACGAAAGTAGCAATCGGTATGCCACTGGCCCAATGCAAGTTACAATGGGAAACAACCAAATCCACTTCGGTAGAAGTTTTCTTGCCCCTGGCGACTTCAGCCAAAGGCTTTAAGTGCTAAGCAGCACTTTGTCGCCGATGTCAAACGAGACCTCCTGGGGACCTTTGTCGGCATATGCCTTTTGTCGTTGCCAAGCTTCTCGAAGGTGACCCTTCATCTCCTGTAATAAGGAGTCGATGCGCTCAACAAAGGTTTGAGCGGAAGGAACCTGCCCTTCTGTACTCCCACTCTTCACCAATGAAGAGGGTACTAGTGGATGCCGACCATTGTTCAACACAAACGATGTAAACTATGTGGACTCGTTCACCGACTTATTTATCGCAAACTCTACTGGTGCTCCAGAGTGCGGTTCATGCGCTCTGTTTGTCCGTCAGTTTGAGGGTGAAATGCTGTCAACATTTGTGACTCATTGCCAAAGTACTCATGCATCTTTTGCCAGAACTTATTAGAAACCTTTTGATCTCGATCGGCGATAATACGCAACGACAAGCCATGGTACTTTATGACACCCTCAAAGAAGTGAGGAGTGGCCTCCTCTGCGTTCACGTCAGTGGTTATAAGAATGAAGTGTGTCATCTTCGTCAAAAGATCCACAACCACTAGTATTGTATCGTGGCCACGGGCCGTGTCCGGAAGACCAGTAATGAAGTCCCTGCTGACGCACTCCCATTGAGTCCCAGTAATGGGAAGGTGTTGGAGGAGTCCAACAGACTTCTTGTTTCTAGCCTTATTCTAAAGACATGGATCGCATGTCATATGATAATTACGGACATCGACACTCCATCCTGGCCACCAATAGTGGTCCGAGAGTGCCTGTGCGGTCTTTCGGGGTCCCACATGACCTGCGACCGGCGGGTCGTAGAACTCGGAGATAACCTTTGCTCGAAGGTCTCTCGAGTTTGGGACAACAACTTGTTCTCCGTGCCAGAAGATTGCTGCGGCCTCCACCAAGCCGTACTTCTTCACATTTTGAGTGTCTTGAAACCAAGAATCCACACAGTATCCCATCTGGATCCAGTTTACAAAACTGTTGTAATGGATAATCTCTCATGGTGGTTGCCGCAGAGGTGTAGGGGGATCTGGTGATTGTACCATTGTTGTTGCAATGGCCATAAAACACCCACTGGGCTAAGTGGTTGCTTTGATTTCCACAGGCTGTCGGCTTAATGGATTGGCCACATTGATGTGTCCTGGCCGATATTCCCATGTGAACGAGAATCGGCTCATGTATTTGTTCCAACGCGCTTGTCGTCTTGACAGGTTTGGTTGCGTTCGGAAAACACCAATAGATTATGGTCAGTCACGACCGTCACACCCCCTTCAGCACCCTCGAGGTAGCTACGCAACATCTTGAAAGCGTGTACTACCGCAAAAAGCTCTTGGTCCCTAGTCGTGTACCGCGTTTTTGCGGGTATGAGCGTCCAGCTCTCATACGCAACTAGGTGACCATTCTATATGAGGACGGCTCCAAGTCATATAACTAATGCATCACATCGAACCTCCCACTATTGCGATGGATCTAGAAGAGCTAGGACGGACGCCGTGGATAGAAGCTCTTTGACTTTGAGAAAAGCATTCTCGCAATCAGGTGTCCATTCCCAACGCATGTCTGTTCGCGTGAGCTTGGTTAGCGGTACTACCAGGGTCGAATATCCTTGCATAAATTGTCGAAAGTAGTTTGTAAGGCCGAGGAAAGACCGAATCTGACCAACATTTTCGGGGCGTGGCCAATCCACAACGGCTTGGACTTTTCGTGGGTCGACACGGATGCCGTCCTTGCCGACGATGTTTTCAAGGTATTTGAGCTCATCTTGTGCAAACTTGCACTTGCTCACTTTCGCATAGAACTTCTGTTCCCAAAGGATTGCGAGAACTTTGCGTAGATGTTTTATGTGCTCTTCCATTGATTTGGAGAAAACCAGGATGTCATCCAGGTAAACCAACACAAACTATCCGAGTCGCTTGGCGAACGTTTGGTTCATTTCTCCTTGGAAGGTTGCCGGAGCATTTATAAGCCCCAAGCATAACACTAGGAGCTGATAGTGTCCAATGTGCGTTCGAAACGAGGTTTTAGGCACATCATCTTCCGTGATGCGGATTTGATGGTAACCTTGAGACAAATCCAAGGACGAATATACTTTTGCGCCTTGGAGTTGGTCAAAAAGGTCCTCAATCTACGGTAAGAGGAATCGATTTCTCACCGTCAGCTTGTTCAACGCCCGGTAATCCACGTACATGCGTAAACCACTGTTGTTTTTCTTCACAAAAAGGATCGGCGTACCGTACGGTGAGATACCGGGATCGATCCACCCTTTTGTAAGGTACTCTTTGATTTGGCGTTTGGCCTCTCGCCTTTCTGTTGGACTAAGGCAATACATGGGTTTGAACGGAGGAGTTGCCTCCAATTGCAATGGAATCGTGTGGCCCATGTGTGTTTCTGGTGGAAGCCCAGCCAGTGGGTCTTGGAATACATCCGAGAACTCTGCCAAAAGATATTTGATCTCTTGTGGTGTGTCTTCCTTCACGTTGTCCTCCACTTTCTGCAGTTGAGCCAAGAAGTATCGACAGCCTTGTCGAATACGTCTCTTGACCTGCATCGCAGACAAGCTCGCATGGAATTTGAGTCGGGTCGGTGATAATTGTGTACTCGGAATCAACGTAAAGCGATGTTGTCCTTTTCGAAGGATGAAATGCTTTGATCTAAAGCACATTAGAGCCTTGTTGTCACGGAGCCAGGGATCATCGAGCACCACGTCAAACGGGTTAAAAAGGTTGAGTACCTTCATTGTGACACTCTGTGTGTACCCTTGAATACATTTTTTTGCTTTACAAGTACTGATCATGAGTACCGTACGATTGTCACTGACAACAACTGCGCCATTCAATGGCTCATACTTCAAGCCAACCTGTCGGGTAAAACCAAGGCTAACAAAAGAGTCGTCTCCTCTAGTGTCAGCAAGTACGTTCACGGGTGAACCAGCTAGGTGTCCTTTGAACTGCATCGTCATGTTGCCTCAACTCTTTCGAGTGAACAGGCTCGACGACGGCAAGCCGAGTTTGTGATAAACACAAAATCTGTACGACGGATGTTGTAACTCCTATGATTCACACACTCGAGTCCACATCTTGTGGGCACGTGTGAATTCGGCTAGCACCTTCCAGTATTTAAATTTGACTAGGTCAAAATTGTAGACTAAAGGTACCGCGGACATGATTGAACTCATTTCTTTGAGGGCGTTTGCTTCAATCACTATGTCACACAATTCTTGCACAGTGGTTGTTGTTACGACAACTAAGCATGTACGATCATGCATCTTGTTTGGAGATGCAAGGTTTAGTGGGCAATGTTGGTCAGCAAGTGTAGAATGCGGTTCAACAAAAGGAGAGAAAACAATAGAGAAATTTGAACTCGTAAAAAACTCAAGTTATTTCTATCCTCATCTGAAAGCATGAACCAACACTCGTGATCCAATTTTACCCCTTAGTGGTCTCCACTAACGTCACTTAGGGGTGGGGAAAATGCGCCCCATGGCCTTGTTCGTTACCACGAGCGGGCCCATTGCCGCGACCGTGACCCTGTCCGTGGCTCTGTCCGCGGCCTCCTACTGCACCATCCCCACGAGGTGCTGCTGCTGCAGCTTACGCCGCGGCCTCTTGTCCACCACTAGTAGCCTCAGGGCACTGAGCCCTAAAGTGGTCCGGCTGCATGCAGTTGTGGCAGAGCCCTTCGCGGAATGCTTCGTTGTGACGCTCACGCGCCGCTTACAGCTCATCATTCTCGCGGCTGTGCTTGTTGTTGGGGCCCTTGTGTCCACCAGCCTTCTTGGCTGGAGGGTTTGCAGGCTGCTTGCCCTTGACCCCGCCTCGCTGTCCAGCTGACCCATCAGCCCCTGCAGCGACCATGCACATGTCGCGTCCTTGTTGTGCACGCGCGTTTGGCCGTGCATCAGAGCAATGCTTCAGGTTCGCCGAATACACTTCGCTCACGTAGTCGCGCAACACCCTCTAGCTTGTCCAAGCTTGGCCAGTGGCTATAGTGGTGGTCTTGTCCTTCAACTTCTCGCTGGCGAGACCATCACGTAAGTACTCCAGGAGCATGCACTCCGGGTACTTGAAGGTCTGAGTCCCATCGCCCTTGGTGAAGCTTTCGACTTCCTCCACAAGTGCGGCGAACTCACTCAAGTAGGATTCGAGCGAGCTGCCAAGCTGCCTGAAGTCCTCGATCTTGTGGAAGGCGACTGCGCCTCCTCACGTTGGATGCACTTCTTGCGCATGATTGCACAGAAGGCCTCCTTTGGCATGGGCTTCCACTCGAGGTGCGGCTGTCGCGCAGTCCACTCCTTTACCACATTCTTGAAGAGTTTATCTTCAAGCCGCGTCATGACAAGGTCGCCCCACTGGCTGAGTAGAGCCTTGTGAACCCGTAGAACGTGCTCCATGCGATTCAGCCAGTCGGTCAGCGTCACGCCATTCCTGAACATCTCCACACTATGGAGGATGGACGTGTTCATGATCGACTCCAAAGTCGTCGAGGTAGGCAAGTCGTCCCTGCCACCGGCAGTGGCATCCGTAGGTACGGCACGCTGCACTTGCTGCTGCATCCACACCTTGGTCACGATCTGCAACGCCTCGTCAAGGTCGTTGCATCGGTGGCTTGCCTCATGGGCGGCCAGGCGCTACAGCTGGCGATCACGGTCGAGGTCCGTGATGCTCTGCCCGACGTGGGCCAGCAGGTTGGCCAACGCGGACTTGAGCTCTGATGTCATCAGAGCATCGGCAATAGCCTCCAGGGCCTCGCGTTGTCCGTGCACCCTTACCCACTGCAAGAGGGTACGGTTCGTGTACACGCCTCCAAGGAGTCCCACCTTTCGGAGGAGACTGTCGTCAGCGACGACGCTCGAGTGGGCACTGCCTTACCCCATTGCGGTTGCATCATACGAAGGGGGGTCTACCCCCATTCCTCCGAGTGGTGCCGTATCTCCACCGTCGGTGGTGATCCTGAGTTGGCCTGCCGCCTCAGCAGCAAACTCCGCGAGCCTACGGCGGTCATCGTGAATTGCCTTCGCGATGTCGTCGTCCGGCTCATTCCCGCGGGAACTCCCCGTGTGACAACTTTCTGCGCCCTTGTTTCCCTCGGCAGTCTCATTGCCATGGGCAGCTTCAGGCGATGCGGCGGGCGTCTTATCTTTCTTGAGCAATCGGCTGGAGTTTGTCGCACAACGATGATGGTCGCAATCCTCATTGCCTTCACCATCGTCGGCGTCGTGCTCTTCGTCGGGATCCCTCTCTAGGAGATCCTCCTCCATCGGGTCGTCCGTCGCGTGGGGGTCATCCACGTGCGCGTTGACGTGCTCGTCGAGCATTTTTCGGCCTCCACACGCTTCTCGGTGTTGTCGAGGTTGGCGTCGGTTACCTTAGGCGGTATGGTGGCCTTAGGCGGTACGGTTGCCTTAGGCGGTACGGTTGCCTTAGGCGGTACGGTTGCCTTTGGGTTGGCAACCGTGCTCGCGGCGGCGGCTCCCAAAACTTGGAGTCCGCTGAAAGCTCGTGGTGAGGCCGTCACCACCTTGCCCTCGTCGGTCTTGGACGGTCCGGCACTTGCCATCTTGTCGTTCGTGTAACTAGCATGTGAAGGTCGTTGTGAGGATCACCCCACAACTTAAAGGAGGAATCGCCTCCTAAAATCTAGCTCTCACGATCGGTGAGGCAATTTCAATTTGAATATCTATTTTCCTAGGCCGCCACGTTGGCACAAGGTCGTGGGTTTTGAAACTAGTCTTCCTAAGCCATGACTCACGGAAATTGGTAGCGACTAGATTCTAGGAAAACAGAAATTTACAATACAAGGAATTGACAAGAAGTGTGAGCACCACTCACAAACCTAGGCAAAGAGTGAGAGAGGAATTATAACAATCCTAGCAACTCCTCCAATCCTTCTTCTAACTTCTTGTCTTCTTCCTATCTTGTTATCTTCCTTGGCCTCCTCTTGAGTCTTCTTCGCACGTCTCGCACCCCTCGGCGGCGTCCTCCTTGAGCTGGCGGCATTGGGGAAGCCGCCAAAAGTCCTCAAGGTGTCTTCCTCCCTCTTTTTAAGGCTGTGAGAGCCCCTGGACTGGGGAAGAAGCGCTATCCCAAGTTTTGGTTGAAGGAGGGACGGAAGGAGCCTTGAGAAGAGGGGAAAAGTAGGTGGTTTTGGGGGTAGGTACTCCCTATCCCGTCCCAAAAATTTTCCCCTAGCCCACTGGGATGGAGAAGAGACTGTGAAGAAGAAGCTCCCAAAAACAGAGCTCTACTCTAGCTTCCTAACACACTTTACGGCGCTTCAAACGTTGAAGCGTAGATGCCGTAGTCCCTTTTGGCATTTCTGCTGCTGCTTGCAGCTGCCGATGGCGTTGTATCTATGTCGTAGCCGCCGTTTCCGTCGAACTCTTCGTCGTGGTGGTCGTCTGGCTCTGAGAACCACTTGAACGGGTCGAGTCTCTAACTCTTGCTTTGAATTCATCGTCGGAGTTCGCAGAATGGCGTTCTCAGTCCGCATCAAGGGTTTACCCCCTTCGCAGGACTAAGGGGCAACCGTCATCAACGACCCAGAGCTGGGAGGCTCGAATATTTTGAGTCTGCGGAGGCCCATTTCCATATTTAACCCTACCCCTCATTTTGGGACCCAAACCGGGGGTTTTACCTCAAACTCGTGTGTTCGGACGAGTTGTTTTGTTTGCTTTATGTCAAAGTTTGTCGCAAATGAATTTTGATTTATGTTTTGCCGTTCTGGAGCGAAATCGTTGCGTGCGAGGCACGCTGGCTATTTTGCGCTAGTTCTCTTGGCCTCATCCTCACTCCCCCTATCCCTCATCCTCCCTTGGTCGTTTGCAAGGAGGGCGAGGGCGGGGCGAGGCCACGAGGCCACGAGGCCTCGCCCTCGAGGCCCTCGTGGCCCCTCAGCCGCCGATCAGGCTGAGGCCACGATCAGCGGCTGGCGGCTGGCCGGCCGGTCGCTTGGCCGGCCGCCGGCTGTCCAGCCGGCCGGCAGCGAGCTGGCCAGCGGCCAGCAAAATGCTGGCCGCCGGCCAGTCCTCGCTGACGCGAGGGATGGTGCGCAACCACCCCTTGCTTCAGCGAGCAAGGAGGGCCGAACCGGCCCTCCCGCTACACGTTGTTTTAACTTGGGTATAAAAAATGTGATGAGAATAACCCAAAAGGAAAAAACAGTCAAATTGCAAGAAAAAGGTAATTCTACCTTAGTTAAATGTCAATGTTTAGGAATGCCAAAGACATGTGAGCCAATTCAAATGTTATGCCAAACAGAGCGTAGATGGTGAACTGGTAGAAGTTTTGAGGCACACCACGGTTTAGATTTTGGGACACATGAGCAATCTATAAGTAGCGATAAGTGTACTTCAATGACAAGTGTTGAAATGATCCAACATGTATATGCAAGTGTCGAGTTACAAATGAGGCATAGTCGGGGTCGTTGGGTCAACCATTGAGCGAAGTGTAAGGGGTTCCGTCGTGAGTGGTCGGTTTCAAGAGCATCCGCGGAGAAATCGAGGGTCTTCGAGAAGAAACGGTGATGATTCAAGACACATATTTAGAAATCAATATTTGTCTTGGTGCATGAAGAAGTTGACCCAATGGTCGTGATGGTTCTATCCTAGAGTCGCGAGAGTGGTAAAAAGGTCAGAAGGTTCGGGAAGATTCACTGAGGGCAAGGGTAGTTGGTCGATTTGCCCTCGACCGTCGGAGTGAATACTGTTGAAGTTCATTGGCCACTCATAGCTTTATGACCTCTTGTCTCCCACATTGTGCACACACATGTACATGAGAAAATGCGTGGAAGCTTCCTCGCGATATTGCCGCTGACTAGGCGCCAGTGCCTGGTCAGACGGTGACGACAGTCACAAGTCGTGTACACAACGGCAAGGGTCTGGCTAGGGGATACAAGGCAAAGTGTCAAAATGCTTCAATAGCATTTGTAGAGAGAGATGACAAATGACAGGTCCATGGCATAAGTACCTGCCGCGGCGCACAGCGGGTGTCGCACACGGCAGTGCAAGGTCTGTCCTAAAACCGGCCCAAAACCACTGTTTTGGCCGTAACTCAGCGTAGACAAGTTACAACGCTACGCAGTCTGAACCTACATGTGCAAAACCTCAAGCCGGACGCTACGACTGGTCACATGCATGCATCTGGCAACAAACGGTGGATACACAATGCAAAGACATGCAAATCGGGCCCACAGCCAGTCCACCGATAAAATCCTACAAGCTGTAGAAAAACTGCAGAAGGTCCCAGACAACACCTAGGACTCTGGGGCCACCGTCGATCAGCTCCGAGCAGGTAGTCCACCACCAGAAGACGCCTCGGTGCCACCTGGGTCCGCATCAGGGATCTGCACGAGCATGGACAAGGCTGAGTGGTCACGGTAAACTGTACAGGTCGACAGGAACGTCACAAAGCACAACACCCCCCCATGACCCGATGGTACACATGTCCATACACGTGCAGCACTGAAACGAGTGCAGAAACAGTCGTGACAAAGACACAGACACACCCCGTACTCAACCACTCTCAGGCAAGGGGCGAAGCCCAATGGAACAAATGGCCACCAGAAACTTCTCGCGCGCTAGTGCCTTCATAAAAAAGTCAGCACGCTGCATATGAGTGCCGACCCATATGATGGAGATCACGTGTCCCTCCACCAGATCACGCACGAAGTGATGCTCAACTGCAATGTGCTTCGTGCGAGCATGAAAGAAACCAGAGTTCTCCGAAATGGCAAGAGCACTCTGGTTGTCACAATGAAGCACAATGGCGGGCACTGACTAACCCAGCTCATGGAACAGGCGCTACGGCCACGCTGCCTCAGCAGCCCCTGCACCCAGAGCAACATACTCTGCCTCCGACGAGCTACGTGCAATGCAGCTATGCTTCCCACTACGCCAGGAAACAGCGGTACCACCGAGGAGGAACATGTATCTGGTGCGACTGCGTCCATCTGGGCTCCAGGCCCAGTCGCTGTCGGTGTAGCCGTCAAGAACCACTGAACATTGCCGGCGAAAGCAGAGTCCGAGATACGGCATGGAAACCACATACCACACCACTCGCACATCCACCTGGAGGGCTCTCGCACGTGCAGCCTGGGAAAAATGTGGAAGGAGGTTGACGGAAAAAGTGATATCGGGGCGTGTGGTAGTGGCCACATACATCAGAGATTCGATGAGACAGAGGTACAAGGTCACATCCACTATCTCCCCTAGCTGTGTGGGATCATCCATCTTAAGGGCGCCTTGCCCGTCAGGTGTGAGAGGTGTGGAGGCCATTGGCACTGCGCCAAGGAGGTTACTAAAGCGCTTGCCCACAACGCGTGCGTATCGGGCCTAATGCAACAGAAGCGTCCGGTGTCTGCGGTCTTGTATAATCTCCGTGCCAAGAAACACTGCTGCAGGACCAAGGTCCTTCATCCTATAGGTAGTCTGGAGGACCGCCTTGGCCTCCTTCACGGCATCCATGGAGGGAGACGCGATTAGGAGGTCGTCGACATAGACCAGGATGGCACTGAACGGCTCAGGCGCTTGTTTGATGAAAAGAGAGGGATCTGCCTTGCTCTATACATATCCTGCACGAGTCAGAGTGCCTGTGATCTTCTGGTTCGAGTACAAAGGAGACTGTTTGAGTCCGTACAAGGACTTGCACAAGCGCCAGACCTTGTCACCGTCCTCAAAGCCTGATGGCTGGGCCGAGTAAATCTCCTCATCTAGAGAGCCATGGTGGAACGCATTGTTCACATCCATCTGGTGCAGTTCCCAGTCATGCCGAGCCACCACATCAAGCAGAGCGCGAGCTGAGGTCATGCAGCCGACAGGGGCAAAGGTGTCAGTGTAATCAACACCCTCGATATGAGAGTAGCCCTTGACGACCAAGCGAGCCTTGTGGCATTCTAATGAGCCATCCGGCTTCACCTTCTTACAAAAGACCCACTTGACCTGAATCGCCTTCCTCCCAGGTGGAAGGTCGAATAGCTCGTAAAATCCGTGCTCTCGGATGGCACGAAGCTCATCCTCGCAGGTGGTACGCCAGGCTTCGACATCTTCTGATGAGAGGGCGTCCCTGAGTGTGTCCAGAATAGGCACCAACGGGGGAGAGCTCTGAGTGGCGAATGCATATGCCACAGAACAGTGCCTGATGACCACAAGGTCAGCTGCTGCATCACAAGTGGTACGAAACTTGCGAGTGACAAGATCGTGCCCTACAGGACACGCTGGATGTGCCTCTGTGTAATATGTACGGAAACTCAGGCCAAGGGCCTTTGTGCCGGGATCGCCACTCACAACGCTGCGAGTGGAGCGCCCGGGTGCGGGACCTGACACTCACTGGGCTCCTGAGCCTAACGGTCGAAGACAACCACCGGGCTCACGCGAGTAGCCTGGGCTCGAAGGGCTGACCGCAGGCTTAGAGACAGGCATGACCACATCCGGTGAGGACTGAGGCACAGGGACAGGTGATGCAGTGGGAGGAGAGGCTGTTGAACGGATGGGAGACGCAGGACTGGGAGTGGCACCAGAACGCTCACAGAGAAAGGAGTACCGGTGGACAGAGGGACAGCATCATGGGTGTCTGTGGGGCGTGAGGGTGTAGGAGAGGAGACATGGTGGACGGGAGAGGTCTCTCGGCTGATAGCGATGATCGCCGGGTCATCAAGAGCCGAAGACCGAGAAGTGGGGGGGGCTTGAACACACACATCAGCTGGACAAGAGGTACTCCATAGGCTCAGACTCCCCCATCCGTTGAGAAACCTCACACGTAGGAACGTGTATGACAGACATCGATACAATCGAGGTCAGCTTGCTGTAGGTGAGAGACTCAAAGAAGAGTGCATCGCGGGACTGAACAATGCAATGACGGGTGGGGTCCCAAAAAGGCCAGGCCTTCGACCGCGAGGAGATACCAACGAAGGCACAGAAGCAACTCCACGGAGAGACCTTGGACCCCTGCTGATCCTCCGTGTACCACACAGAAGCCACTGAGCCCCAGACACGAGCAAGACGCAGATCGGCATGGTGGAAAAACCAGAGTTAATACGGTGTAACGTTATGTAGAAGAGGACTGTGCAGGAGGCGGTTCTAGACCCACGTCATGTAGGCGAATCCTTCGAAGGCGAAGGACTTTGGGAGACCACACTCAGACCGCATAGCACAAACCGCATCCTCCATGGTGTGGTTCTAGCGCTCAGACACACCGTTCTGACGAGGAGTGTCAGGAGCAGAGACCTGGTGAAAAATTTCGTGCTTGGCAAAGAAACTGTCCATTTTGCCAAGAAACTCGCTGTTGTGATCCAAGCAGAAGGTATGCATGGAGTGGCAAGTTTGAAGCCCAGCCATCACTAGCCAGAGACAAACCGCGAGAGCGGCATCACTCTTCCGGCGCAGGCTGTAGACCCGCGGCATCCGGGTGAAGTCATCGGTCAGTGTCAGGACATATCGGCCCCGATCGGATAAGGACTCGACAGGGAGAGGACCGAGAAGGTCCGAATGGACCAGCTCAAGGGGGCGAAGGGCTCGAGAACAGGAGTCAGGGTAGGTGCAGCGATGCATCTTACCCTGAGTGCAGAACAGACAATCGGTCTTGGGCGGCTTCTCGAAAGAGGCCGCGTCAAGACCGAGGGCGGGTTGTGTCCGAATGAGCTTTGGCAAATTGTCGGAGTCCACATAACACATACGTCGATATAGCAGGCACTGGTGCTCAATAGACAGGACACCGGTGACAAACACATGACCGAGAGGGGAAGGGGAGCAAGGAGAAGATGAGATGCAAGGAATACAATACAAATCATCCACAACAGAGGCACGAAGAACAACAGTGCGGGTATCAAGAGCAGTCACTATCACGGAGTCGGCAGAGTGTTCCAGAGAGAGTCCCATCAAAGTGCAGGCATGCACGGAGAGCAAGCTGAGCTCAAGATCAGGCACAAAAATCACGTCGGAGAGATACAAGGGGCCAGACGGACCATCAAAGCACACAACCCCAACACCCTGGACTGGCAAGGACTGACCAGAGCCTGTGCAAACAGATTAAACAGACGCAAGAGGACCGAGGACAACGAAGTCACTACGACGACATGTCGTGTGGTGAGTGGCACCGGAATCGATGATCCAAGTGCCACCCGAATCACGACTAGAAGACGTCACAGTGCAACGGGTAATGGAATACTCGGCTGCAGACGGGTGCTCGGCAACAGAGGAAGGAGAACGATGAAGGGCATACAGGTGAGACTTTGAAATACAATCTCTACTTTCAGGCCCATCATCATCACATGCCTGCTGTGCTCCCCCACACGAGCCATCATGAGAGAGGAGAACAGACGAACAAACAGTTTGTGAACCACCCGGCTGTGACGACACACTCGCACCTCCCTGAGAGCGAAGCGCCAGGAGCTGACGGAGCTCGGCGATGGTGCGGTCATGGGGGTCTGGGTCTCCGCTGCTCGCCGATGGGGAAGCAAGAATTGCTGCGGTCGTGGTCGCCGCGCGACCAAAGGCTGTGTTGCTCGACGTAGACCGTTCTGTGCGTGCAACCTGAAGACCGCGAGTGATCCTCGCCCAGTTGAGCGGCTGCTGGCACTCAGTGTAGCGGTGAGTGCCTCCATAGTTGTAGTAGTGAACAGTGCATCCATTGCTACCGCCTGATGACTGCTGCTGCGGTGACTGCTGCTGGTCTGAGCCACGCTTCTTCTGCTCTTCTTCCCCTGTACTGCTGCTAGCACACCTTGTGTCTGATTTGGGGTAGCTGGGTGGAAGGGAAAGAGGAGGGCGTGCTAGAGGATGGAGAAGTGAACAGCGAGAGAGGCGTCGGTGGTGACGCGATGACAGGTACAGCAAGTGAAATCTCCTAGTGGGTGACAGCTGCCTCACGAGCGGATGTCACCTGGAGGAAAAACTGATGTGCCCAAGGAAGAAGCTAAAGGGAGGTGGAGAAAGGCTCAAGCGATGCATTGCTATACCTTGTGAAGATGTCAGCATGCTCAAGACGGACTCTGATCATAAGCGTGCGATGTGCCCACAGCTGTGTCCCTCCTGCAGTCCCAAGGCGCGTGCAGATGCGCATGGTGTGCCGCCAGTAAGCGACTGCGGGCTTGGCAGGTCCCTGAGGAAGGGAGCGGAAGGCGCGGATGTGAGCCGCGTAGGTGGCGTGCGCCTTTGCAGCAAGCAGGGACAATTCCAGCTCCCAGTCCCGATGCGGGTCAGCACACGCGCCTATGCCAACCTCTCTAAGAAAGGGGCAAAAGTCTATGAAAGTCTCGCGAGGCATGGCGTAAAGAAGTCCGCGCATTGCCCGAGCTGCTGTCAGCACTTGAGCACGGTCCGTAAGCTGGTACTGACTGTGGTAGTAGGGCCAAACTCCCTCTGAAGTGGCCCAGACCTGGAAAAGGGTCTCCCAGCAGTCAAAGCCGTCCTCGCTGACATATCATAGTGGCAGTGTCTCGAAGTCCTTAGGTTGCCGCTCCGTAGGGAGAGCAACCACAGGATTGGGAAGACAAGGGATGGGGAAGACATCGAGACGAGGAAATTCACCAAGGTAGGTCTCGGGCAAAGATCGGATCTCCGGGAACAGGGAACCGGAACGCGTGTGCAACTGGCAAAGACGCTCCTGAAGTACGCGAATCTCCCTCTCGGGAGTGTCATCGTCCATGCCTGGCATATCAGGGTCCTCCTCCAAAGGATCAAGAAGTGGCGGGTCCTGTCCTGCCGCTCTCCTTGGTGTAGACACTGACTGCTGTGCAGAAGGTGTGACACCGCTGACTCCCCCGGAGGTGTGCTGTGGGGCCGTGAACTGACTCTGAAGAAGATCAATGAGCGTGCGTATGGCATTGGTCTGCTACTGCTGTAGGCAACATATCTCATCCTGCTGATTCCGCGTGTCCGCAATGGCCTGCGAGCGTGGGCTCATGACCCCGGAGGAGGAGGAAGAAGGATCTGGTGGTCCTTTGTCCTTGTCACTGGTCGGGGCCATGTCAACGCTTAGTATGGGGCCGAACGTAGAAAATGCCCCGAATGAGAAACCGACAGCGTTTGTCGAGGAGTTGAAACGTTAGAAAAAATTGACTTTTTGACTTCAAAATTGCTGACGTCAGCTCAGCCGCTAATGTTGTCAGCGTTTCTTACGCTAGCGAAAAAAATGCTAGCTTTTTTTGCTAGCGTTTTCTTACCCCGGCCTTTTTTTTGGGAAGGTCACGCGAACTCCGCGTGACCATTGGGGGTGACCTCGTCACACCCTGCTCGTGGCTACGCAGGGGCTACGCACGCCATCACAGTGGCACACACTACTGTGCAGTGCTGTGTTGTTTCTGTGCAGCAGAAACTGCGCAGCAGTTATAGTGCTGCTGTTGCGCTACTGTAATGCTGTTGCCGCGCTGCTGCTGCTTTCGCTGCTGCTGCTTCGCTACTACTGCGCTGTAGTCGGTACAACAGCTACAATGCTACTGCTGCACTGTTGCTGCTTCCGCTATTGCTGTTGCGTTGCTGTTGCTGCTCACGGCTACTGATGCCGCCGCTGCTGCAAGCTGCTGCCGCTGTTACGTGCTGTCAGTGCTCACAGCCGTCGCCGCAAGCTGCTGCTGCGAGCTGCTACTGCCTTTTTTTTGTGTACACGCTGGCAAATGGACACGGCTGCTACTACCACCCGGTGGTGCTGCTACTGCTGCTGCTGCTACAGGAGCTAGTAAATGTCGCAGCTCACCTGATGTGGTGGTGGGGACTGAATGACGATGTCATTGTTGAAAAATGGCTGCAACAAGTCCCAGGATACGGCGGCGGCGGTGACTCTCACTGTTGCTGTTGGTGCTGCGTCTTTGCGGCGCAGCTTATTGAGAGGAGTCTTGCTACTTTGATACCATGAGAAAATGTGTGGAAGCTTCCTAGCAATATTGCCGCTAACTAGGCGTCCGTGTTTGGTCAGACGGTGACGACAGTCACAAGTCGTGCACACAATGGCAAGGGTCTAGCTAGGGGGCACAAGGCAAAGTGTCAGAATGCTTCAATAGCATTTGCAGAGAGAGATGACAAATGATAGGTCCATGGAATAAGTACCTGCCGCGGCGCTCGGCGGGTGGACACACAATGCAAAGACATGCAAATCGGGCCCACGGCCAGTCCACCGATGAAATCCTACAAGCTGCAGAAAAATTGCAGAAGGTCCCAGACAACATCCAGGATGTTGGGGCGACCGTCGATCAAATCCGAGCAGGTAGTCCACCACCAGACGACGCCTCGGTGGCACCTGGGTTCGCATCAGGGATCTGGACAAGCATGGACACGGCCGAGTGGTCATAGTAAACTGTACAGGTCGACAGGAATGTCACAAATCACAATAGTACAGATGAAATGACAATGGCCTTACCTGGGGAAACGTCGGGCGTGTCCATCGTGACTGGAGCCTCTGACGTTATGAAGCTGCTACTGGACCCTGGAGTGCCCTCTGATACATACCTGGCCATTGCACGACTTTCTATGATTCTGTGATGTGGTAGGTGCTAGGGCTCGTACATTGTTACTGCCTTGCCGTACATCATGCTTCTCTTGCCTTGAGTGTTCTTGGGGGAGCTACATATTTCCCAGGTGGTGATCCTTGGGGGGTCACCATGTCGGTTCTAGCCGTGCGCTGGTGAGTAGCCGCCCTCGGTTTATTCTGAGTGGTTGGGCTCGACCCCCGGGTGGCAGCACTCACCCACCCGAGCGTGATGCTCGGTGTGGGTGCGTGTTGAGCGATGCTTAGCTCGTTTGCTCCCCTCACTCTGTCTGTCTTGGTTTTGAGTGCAAGTTTTATGGCAAGTGTTGACCGCATCCATGATGTGTCTCACGCTCCATTGCTCTCACCCGCCCTGTCTGATACAACATATCTAGGAAACTACCTAGCAACTACTGGTATCAGAGCAGTAGGGGTCCCCCCGTGCACCTTGTCAATCCTAGAACTGTGAGGGAAACGCCAAGATCTCCTCTGCAACCACGCGGTGTTCTAAGTGTCGTCTACATTCTTTGGGCCCATCTTCTCTTTGCCACTGTCCATCTCCTTACCTCCTTGTGGCACTTCTCCTACGAGGTCCGCACTCATCCCACACACACAGACCTACACCGACTTCTGTCACTACGGTCCTCTCGTGTACTGCCCACCTCTTTCGGGCTCCTGGCACTTCATTGTGTGTCCATTGACAAGTGACTCACGCCCCCTCTCTTGGCACGAACTTGTGGCCTTCATATCGCATCACACTCCCCGGAACGTGGCACTCTTGCCACAGCCATCCGCAGCCACAGTAGTCACTACACCAATAACAGCACCTCCGGTGCCTTTGCTGCCGCATCTCTATGGCAGCGACCCAAACGGCATTCTCGGTCTTCACCTCCCGACTCTCTAGCACTGCCTCTCTTGTCGGGCAGAGGTACGTACTTCTCATCCGAGCACTCTGATGTGGACCTCACTCTCTAGCACTTTCCACTTTGCCTGTCATTTTTTGCTTCTTACCTCTCACAGCAGCACTCTGTATCACTGTGCCAAACCCAGCCTCTCTGCTTCGCATCACGCTATTCTCATACAACCGAGTTCTGGTGCTTGGTGTACCACCCAAAGTGCTTCCAAACCTCTTCTGGCTGTGTTAGCAGTCCTAACCTTCTTTCACACTGGATTCTCCTCCTCTCAACGTTCCACCAGACGAGGATTAGATTCCCCGTGCATAGCAGCTCAACATGCTGAATGGGAGGACCAACGTGATTTTGACCCATCCACTGCTGACGACACTCCACTGTGGGTGCGCATGCTTGACCATTCCTACTGGCGAGAGGACGCTAACGCAATAGCTGTGTGCAAACTGGAGGAGATCGACCGGCAAGTCTTCACACCGGACGATCTCCCACCATCACTGCCTCTATCGCCAAGGATGCAACCCCCTTGCTGCTCTCAGCCTACTGACCCAGCAGCTGCTCCTACTCCTACCCCATCTCTTGTAGTAGCGGGATCCACCAGCATGTCAACGGCACCTCAAGTGCCTGGTATCATACCTATTCTTCCCATCCACACCGACTCCATTGGGTTTGCTGGCACTATTCTTGACGCGGCTGCTGGTGTCACCACCACCTTCATTGCCACGGCCAGAGCCTACAGTTCCCCGAAACAGATGGCCGTTGGCCGTGGAGCTGAGGCCTATGCACACATTGCAGCTTCTCTCATCCTGCTTGCTGTTGCTACTGCAAACATTGCCACACAGGTCACAACAACAGCAGCCTCTATTGCCATAGCAGCTTCCACTGTAGCAGACGCCACATCCTGTGCTTTCGGATCCATTCACGCATCTACCACTTCAACAGTGCTGACTCCTACTAGCGCTCCCCGAGATATCACACCACACGTCACCACTGGTGTTTTTGTTGCATCAGATTCAGCTGCGTGACGGAGCCATGGTCACGGGAGTCCTGTGCCTTGCTATAGCATTCGTAGGGTGGGTGGCATTCCTATTCTCTTCAGATGTAGCCGTGGTTTCCCCGCTCTTCACCCTTCTTCCTCGCCACTAGCTCGATGAGCAATGCATTGCATTACACTGTGTCGCACTGTGCTTTCTCTAATTCCTCCATGCCCCGTCTTTCTGCATTCGTGGTTGCATCCTCTCATCATGCCTAGGCTAGAGGAGACTATAGAGGCCGTACAGGCAGCTCTCAGTGAAGCAGAAGTAGAGTTTCGTAAGGCTGAAGATGAGCCCCATGAGGGATGGGAAGCACAGCATGAGCTAACAGTTCCACTTGCTATATTAGTCATTGAGCATCTCTGCACCATCCTAGGTCTTACTGCAGTCCTTCCCCCTGCATAGTCGGCCTTGACAGACTTGTCAGCTCTCCCTAGTGGGGGTGTTGCTAACTCCTCATCTCCCGCTCTCTCAGCAGCAGCCTTCGCCCGCGCTCTTCCTCCAGCTAGGCAGAAGGACTTTGAGACGACAACACCCTAGTTCACGTCCAAACTCACCTTCACATCTTGGGAGACACGCTTCAGTGCGTGGGTCCAGGGTGAGCAGCTCAGGGAGTATTACTCCCCTGCCAAACCGTCATTTGTATCTCAGCCTGCTGAGGCTGCTCTTGCCATCTGGGCCCTCATCAACGCAGGCCTGGAGAATCTCCTTGATGACATTGATACATATAATGCAGACCCAACCCGCGGCACCCCTGCTGATCTCCTTAGCGCCTATGCTCTTATTCACCACCACAAAACAGTGACTGGGCGTGCTGTCCAAAGTGCCCTCACTGTCTAGTTCAACACCCTACAGATGCGGTCAGACGATACGACAGACGAGTATTGGGCGCACAGTCTGCATTTGCTGCGGGACCTTGGTAGGGCAGCTCCCGGCCCCGTCTCCGCTTGCCTCTCCATTGTTGCCGGCCTCATTTATGAGCTGTCTGACCTCTATATCCTTGTATCTCAGGCAGAGCTTGAGGACCTTGCTGTTGTGCCAGTCCCTGCTGACTCTCCGTCCGGAATCAGCCCCCTCTTTGACTTTACTGCCTCACGTCTCACCGACTGGTGGAACGCCTTGCAGAACAAGCGAATGCATCATGCTTCACTCGTTGCTTTCACTACATCCTCATCCTCCTCCTCTGCCACAGCAACTTCAAGTTCCTCCTCTTCTCATGCGACCTCTCATCCCACTCAGGTTGCTTCTCGTGGGGAGGGGGGTAGTGGCTCTGGCCGTGGTGGTGGTCGTCGGGGTAAGGGGCATGGGGGTGGCCGTGGTGGCAAGAACTCCGCTCTCGCCACTGCCGATGTCACCTATTGGAACTGTGGTGCCACTGGCGACTCTGCGTCCAAATGTTTGGCCCCCCGTGATGATGCATGACTTGCATCCTTCATGCGCGCTCATTGGATTCACACAGGTGTCATCGCCTCCTCCGCCGCCGCCATTGTGACTGTTGCGTCTTCCTCATCCTCCTCCTCTGCCTCCACGCTCTCCACCACTCTTGCTCCCCTCCAGTCAACACCACCCGTGCCCAACCCTTGGGGTTGGATCCTTCCACCGTATGGACCTCTACACTACGGTTCCCCGTCATCTCACTACCACATGCCACACTGGGCTCGTGACAATGGATACTTCTCCGACCGCTCCTCGGATTGCTCCTCTGATCATCGTGATGAGGAGGGTAATCTTGAGCATCGGCTGGTGGAACTACTTCACCTACGCTCTCAGAGAGGTAAGAGTGTGAGTGGCCAGTCCCGTGTGTGTCTGTGAGTCCGATGTCACTCTACCTGGTGCTGCCTTTGGGGGTGTCCAGGGGGACTTGCCTGACGATCGTGCCTGGATTGAGCACTGGCAGTCTCACACGTTCCCCACTCGTCTACGTGGTTTGTCTCCCCTCACTCCTTGTGGCACCGTTGCTGTCTTTCTAGTTCTCCTGTACACTTGCGCATCGCCTGGTCTTTGGATTATTGACTCTAGGGCCACGCATCATATGACCTCCTGTTGGTCGTCGTTTGTGTCCCTTGGGCCCGTTCAGTACGTTCCTTTGGTACGCACTAGATCTGGCCAGCTGCTCCCTGTCCAAGGTGATGGTGTTGTCCGTTTTGTCGGCCCTGAGGGCACTGTCTACTTACCCGACATGCTTTACGTGCCCGACCTTGAAGTCAGTCTTGTCTCCATAACCACCCTTGACTACCAGGGCATGGACTTCTCATCCAGCAGCGGCTTGGCCTCCATCCCTCTTTCCTCGTCTGGCCGTGTTGTTCTTCATGGTGTGCGCTGTGATCGTCTGTTTTGTGTCCCGCTCAGGCTGCCCCAGACTTCCGTTGCATCTGCTCTTGTTCATGTCACTCCATCGCTGTCGCCTGATCATGCTGATCTTTTGCATCGTCGCCTCTGTCACATTCATACTACCGCCATCCAGTGCCTTCTCCACCTTCAGCCCGCCTACGGCCTCGACCTTGCCACTTTTGCACACCCCTGTACGTCCTCTTGTCTTGACTACGCCAGTGGCAAAATGAACCGCTCACCATTCTCCACTGTGGAAGCCACTACCTCCCATCCTCTTGACCTTGTCCATGCTGACGTCATGGGTCGCTTGTCTTAGGACTTTCTTGGTGGCCTCGGCCGCTATATACTGTGCTTGACTGATGACTTTTCTCGCTATCGCTGGGTTTTTGCCCTATGCCACAAAAGTGGTCACTAACGTTCTTGAGTCATGGCTTCCGCAGGCTGAGCGCGCCTGTCTCCGGCCCTTGCAAGTCTTTCGTAGCGACTACGACTGTGAGTTCTTTGGTCCCACCTTGCACTTCCTTGAGTCCCGTGGTATCCGTCTTGAATCCCCTGCCCCTTACACCCCACAATAGAACGGTGTGTCTGAGCATTGGAACCGCACTCTTGCTGATGGTGTCTGATCCCTCCTCTTTGTCTCTCAACAATCCCCTCTGTTCGCCTTTGAAGCCAAGTCCTTCATGACTTGGGTCTGGAATTGCATTCCTCATGGTCCTCTTCCCCATTCTGTCATACCTTGTGAACGTTGGACGGGCCGGCGTGCTGACCTCCGCCTTGCTCGTGTCTGGGGGTGTCTTGCCTCAGTGTGGGTTCCCGCCAACCAACGAGATGGTAAACTATCTCCTCCTGGGCGCCTATGCATCTTTCTAGGCGTCTCACCATTTTCCAAAGTGTGGCGCTTTTAGGATCCCTCCCGTTGTCGAGTCATTGAGTCTTGCGACGATCTCTTCTTTGAACACCTGTTTGAATGCGACACTCCCCGCTTTCGTGAGTTCCTCTCTCCGCCCTCTCGGGGTGGGGGTGGTCCTCTTCCCTTTGGGCCTGTTCTGCCCTCTGGACATCTCGTGACACCCTCTGTCTCTTCTGTGGAGGAGAAGAGTTCCTCCTCTCCCTCCATGGGTTCTCCTCCCTTGGCCTCCACTTTGCCTTTGGACTCCCCTCCATCCATGCAGTCTCCTGCCTTTTCTCTTGAGCCCTCTGCTCACTCGCCCACGGCCTCTTCCTCTTCCCCTGCACCTGGCGCCACGCCCGCACCAGCACCTGTTCTCTTAACGCCCTCTCATCCAGTTGAATCTCCTCTTTCTGTGCAGCCGTACCCTGCTGTATCCTCCTCGCCAATGCGTATTCTATCCATCCACCAGTCTCACCTTACACCTGAGGTGGGCATCTTCGGGCACTTCCGTCTCAGTCGCATCCCGTTGTCTCTGGTGATCCCGGTCTCTGTGCTCTTGGCCTTGCTACCTCTGCCCTGTCTTTCATGGCTCTCTATGCGTTACCTTGAGCAGATGTAAACAATACCTTACTCCGGGTCTGCGCAAGGCTCTCTATGAGTAAGGTATTGTTTACATCCGCAGCGGATGTAAACAATACCTTACTCCATGGTAAGTTGGACGAGAAGATATACATGGCGCAGCCTCCCAGCTTCTCTGACAGAACAAGCCGACTGAGAGTGCGGCGTCTGCGCAAGGCTCTCTATGGCCTGAAGCAGTCCCCACGCTGTTGGAATCAAGAAATCACCGTAACCCTCAAAATGGGTGGTTTTCGACAAAGTGTTGTGGATCCTACCTTATTCCTCAGTGCTCCCACCAAACCACTCGTTGCCATCGTTGTCTATGTTGATGACCTTCTCATTGCCTCTCCTGACGCCGCCTCTATTGTAGCTTGTGTCTTCCTGGGAATGGAATTGGAGTGTGACCGTGCACGTCGTGTTGACATGGTGTGCCCCTTGCCATGAGTGCCATTGATCGTACTCCCTGGTTCGACCACTGAGGAGTGGTTGAACACCTGATCTGACTTTAGATTTGGATTCCTTGGATTTTTCCATGCAGGATCGAGCTTTGAATCNTGAATGTGGATGGTCCCCTGGACCAAGGCATACCCCTCCCCACGTTGGGATGACAGGAAGGGCGCTTCGACAGGCCACTGTCGAAGCGCCTCCCGTCGCTCCCGTTCGTGGGCATGGTGGGCGGCTCGGCTCCACCAAGGGTTACTTCGACGGCCGTAGCAGGGGCTCTACTGCTCCGATTTGGGCGTGCTTGGATGCGTTGGAAAGCTAAGATCACAGGCTATACGAATCTGATGTAATCTTGCTATGCTAAGTAACCAAACGTGTTTCGATTCAGATCTACTGAATGCGACGTGTTCTACCCACTCACATCCGTGATCCTTGTGCTCCACAATCTTCACCATTGGTGTCCATTGGCTGCCCAAACCTTGGTAGCGTGTATCCCAGAGAGCTAGGCATCCTTGAGGGTGTCTCCACACCCACTAGAGCCAACACGTCGCACCTTGCATGTTCATCAGGCTACATATGTGGGCAACTTGGGGGAGCGCTTCTCCCCGCTCCTCACAGCAGTCCCCATAGCGTCCATACCCATGACGCCCGCTGGCCAGTCTTTATTGAAGTCCCTGGAGCTGTCAAAGCTGGAGGGGACGGTCGATGTGACCGACTACCTTCGGGTCATTGGCTCCTCGATGTACCTTGCCACGACCACACGCGTTGATGTTGCGTTTGCTGTGAACTTCTTGTCCCAGTTCTCCCAGTGCCCCCGCAAGCGTCATCTAGAGGCAACATTACGGGTAGTGCGCTACGTCCTGTCCACCCCTCATGTTGGACTATACTTTCGTGCACAGTCCTCAGTCGTGGTAGACGGCTTCACAAACAGTGACTGGGCACATGATTGTGACGCCCGTAGTCGAACATGATACATCTTCTTGGTTGGTGGCACTGCAGTCTCCTGGAAAAGTGTCAAACAAGGGTATGTTGCTCGCAGCACCGCTGAGGCTGAGTATGTTGCTCTTGGTGCAGGCACGTGTGAGGCTCTCTAGCTGTGTCGTCTGCTAGAACAGTTGCGTGTTCCCATCCGTTGCATCACTTTGCGCTGTGAAAACCAATGCACAAAAGCCATTGCTGAAAACAGTGGCATGCATCACTCACGTACCAAACACATCAATGTGGAGCACCATTTTGTTCGTGAGTGCATTGCCGTTGGCATCATCCAGGTTGCTTGGGTGGATACACGCTCTCAGAGGGCTGACTTTATCACTAAGGCCCTCAGCCAAAATGTCTTCAAAAGTTTTGTTCACTCTGTTGGTCTCATCTGTCCGCATGACCCGGGTTGATTAGCTATGGTGTGCGTCTGGTTGTCTCCCTTTGTGGTTCTCTCATGTGTGTGGATTGCTTGCCTGTGGGTCATGGGGGAGTGTTGAAGTTCGTTGGCCACTCACAGCTCTAAGACCTCTTGTCTCTCACATTCTGCACACACATGTACAGATTAAATGACATTGGCCTTACCCGGGGAAGCATCAGGTGTGCCCACTGTGACTTGAGCCTCTGACATTATCAAGCTGCTGGTGGACCCAGGAGTGCCCTCTGATACATGCGTGGCCATTACATGACTTTCTATGATTCTGTGATGTGGTAGATACTAGGGATTGTACATTCTTACTGCCGTCCCCTCCATCATGCTTCTCTTACCTTAAGTGTTTTTGGGGGAGCTGCATATTTCTCGGGTGCTGATCCTTAGGGGGCCACCATGCCAGTTTTGGCCATGTATTAGTGAGTAGCCGTCCTTGGTTTATTCCGAGTGGTCGTGCTCGACCCCCGGGTGGCGGCACTCACCCACCCGAGCGTGATGCTCGGTGTGGGTGCGTCCTCACTGGCGCTCACTCGCTCCCCTCACTCTGTCTGTCTCGGTTTTGAGTGCAAGCTTTATGGAAAGTATTGACCACATCCATGGCATGTCTCACGCTCCATTACTCTCACCTGGCCCATCTCACACAAAATATCTAGGAAACTACCTAGCAACTACAAACATCGCGCTCTCAAGACGCGATGGGCTGTTTGTGTAATAACAGAAATGCCCACTTGGATAGATTAGGGACTCGTGTGCATCTGGTACGTAACACTTCCCCTCTTTAAGCCACGACGTCCTGGCGAGTGTACAGATGTGGCCTGGTGACGGCGGTAATGGCGTTTGATTAGGTGATCGACATCTCGGAGGTTGTCGTAAGGTTCCCGACGCGCGGCGTCTAGGCATGCCACTTGACGAGATATTATGTCATTTTGCCTCATCGTCGATGGCCAAGGATGTTCTTCATGACGTACTTCGTGTCCTTGTCCACTTGAACGAGAGGCAGGGGAGGGACATCCCTGCTCGGGAAGTTCTCTCTGGAGTCTCGGTAGTGCTTGAGTTTGGTGATATGGAACAACGGATGAACTTGCATAGTGTCGGGGAGTTTGAGTTGCGTGACCACGAGGGTTTACATGCGCTCAATCTTAAACGGTCCCAACCTTTGGGATTTGAGCTTTGAACAGTCTGCTCCATAGATTTTGATGTTTGCCGAGCTGAGAAGGTCTTTGTCTCCAATGACAAAAATGTTGTCGCTGCAATGTTGGTCAACTGCACGCGTCATTGTTACTTATGCCTTCGCGAGGGTTTGTCCTGTTTCCTCTACGATGGTCGTGAAGTCTCGGCGTTGAACGTCGACTGCAGGAATGTTGCTGCGACTGTGTAGTCTAGCTGGTATGACGGGAAGTTTGCCATACACCTCTTCAAACATAGTTTTACCCGTTGTAGTGGAAACTGCCGAATTACATGCGATTTCGGCGATTGGGAGTTTTTCTGCCCAATTCGTCCCGTGAGATTTGCGTAGTGTTCGGAGAATTTTTTCGAGCGTCTGATTGGTCCGCTCGGTTTGACCGTCCGTTTGAGAATGAAACGCCGTCGAAAGTTGAATTCTTCTGCCGTAGCGAGTCATCAGTTTGTGCCAAAAACGCCTAGTGAATTGACTGTCTCTATCACTTGTTATAGTTCTCGGTAAGCCGTGTAGTCACACGATGTTGTTTAGAAACAGCCGTGCTATTCCCTCGGCGGTGACGGCAGTCGTTGTCGGAATGAAGTGGGACATATTGGAAAACCTGTCGATGACCACGACGATTGCGTCATATCCTTCGCGTGTGACCGGTAATCTTGTGACAAAGTCCATGGAGATGTTAGTCCATGGTTCTTTGGGAATAGGGAGCAATTGCAGAAGTCCGGGTGACTGTGTGCAATGGGATTTTTGCCATTGACATGTGTTGCAGGTTTTGCAAAACTTGGGCACGCCGGATTGCATCTTGTCCCACCAATAATGTTTCGCCGACTTCTTCAGCGTCTTGTCCTCTCTTAAGTGTCCACCTGGTCCTGTGTTGTGGTATTCTTCGAGTAGCATACGGCAAAGTTCGTTATTTGGGGGGACAACCACATGGCAAGTGAAGAGCCGTCTCCAATCGGGTGTTTCGTACCAGAGTTTCACCTTGTCGTATCCGCCGTGTTGGTCGTAGCCTTGTGCAAACAGCCGCTCGAGGTACGGGTCTTGCTGTAGCTAAGGTGTTGCCACCTCAGCCATTTAATCTGGCCGGCGGCTGAGTGTGTCCGCCGGGTTGAATTTGCCTGGCCAGTACAGGATATCGTAGTCGAACCCGGATTCAAGGAACTCCATCCATCGGGTTCAACGTCGACTGAGGTTCGGCTGTGTCTTCATTCTAACGCATGGTGATCGGCGCGTACGATGCATCGGCGGCACTCCAGGGAACATCGCCATGTCTTGAACGCGTGCACGAATGCCAACATTTCTTTCTTGTGTACGGCGTAGTTGAATTCCGGTCCTCGCAGTTTTCGAGACATGAAGGCGACTGGTTGCTCGCCGTTGCCGTGGTCTTGCAGGAAGACTGTCCGAATGGCTCGGTCTGACACATCTATGACCATGTCGTAGTCGACCGTTGGATCAACTAATTTTAGGACTGGCGTCGGGGTCAGAGCATTCCACAAAGCAGTGAAGGCTTCTTGTTTGCTGTTTCCCCATCACCACTCGTTTTGTTTTCGAGTGAGGTCGGAAAAAGGCGCTGACACCCGGGCGTAATCCCGTACAAATCACCGGTAGTAATTATAGAAGCCAAGGAAAACCTGAATTCTGGAACGTTGGTTGGCGTTGGCCAATCAACGACTGCGGCCACTTTTTTTTGGGTCCATGGTGATCCGCCCACCCTTGATGATGTGGCCCAAAAATTTGATCGAATGACGACCGAAGTAGCATTTCGAGAGTTCTGTGAAAATTTTCTCTCTTTGTAAGGCTTCAAGGACTTTTCAGAGATGTCCATCGTGCTCCTCCCAGGTGCGGCTGCACACCAGAATGTCGTCGAGGTATACCACGACAAAATCGTCAAGGTATGGTCAGAAAATGCTGTTCATTGCCGCCATGAACATTGTTGGGGCACTCGTTAGTCTGAATGACATTACCGTGAACTTGAAATGCCCGTAGCAAGTTTGGAACGCAGTCTTCTTGATGTTGGCATCTGCCACATGTATGTGGCGATAACCGTGGTTTAAGTCGATTTTGCTGAAAATTGAGCCCTCGAAGTTGGTCAAAAGTTCGTCCGCTCGGGGAAGAGGATAGCGGTTTTTGATGGTAGCGTCATTCAACGCCCAATAGTCTATGCACATCCACATCTCACCAGTTTTCATTTTTACAAACAGTACTGGTGCGGCGCATGATGAAGGGCGGATGAACCATTGAACGAGCATCTCGTTAGATTGGTTCTTTAGCTCGGCCAGCTCATGATTCCTCATCCGATATGCCCCTTGAACTGTATGTCTGCTGCCCGGCTTTAGTTGGATGCGATGGTCGATGTCTCGTTGAGGAGGTAAGGTTCTTGGGTGTTCGTTGAGGAAGATGTTCGCAAACTCTTGGATGAGTGGTGTGAACTCTTCAGGTACCATCACAAACTTTGTTGATTCCAATGAGGCTAATGAGGCCGATGATGAGTCAGTTGCCTCCACTTCCACTTATTCCGTTGGCTTGAGATACATGAGCCACGTACGAGATCCTCTTCGCATGCATTACTTGGCCAGATTGAGTAGTATCGGCTGCACACGTTTTTACTTCTTGGCTACAGCAACTTCCTTTGCTACCTCCACCTCTGTTGCCTCCACCTCTGCTGCTTCAGATGTCAGCTTCCTTCCCGTACACGAAAGTTGTCATTTGGCGCCGTCGATTTTCACGCAGACGTCTTCGCTCTTCCAGTCGACTTGCAGATTGTGCCGGTACAAGAAATCGCATCCGAGGATGATTTTGTGATCGCTCATTGGACAAGACCTCCACACCGTTACATCCCATAGATCTCCCACTTGTAGTCATAGTGGTTCTCGAATTCTCCGTATTTGCAATCTCCCATCAATGGATTTTCCTTCAAACATCCCTGGTTTGGTCTGCAAACCTAGTTTGCGAAGCATGTCGTTGCTCATGAAGCTGTGTGAAGCTCCTCCATCCAATAGTGCCAGTGCCCTTCTGTGACTTTTGCATCCTCAAGGCTGGACATTTAGTAGTATCACTGGTTGGTCATTCTCGTACCCCTTGTTGAACTTTATGATCTTAGAAACCCTCTGCAGCGATGTAGGCTGTTCAGATGGACGATCATTCGGTGTAGATCGCTCGTCACGGACAACAGTTGCAACTTTTATTCCTGCCCATTGCCGTTTCCCGAATCATCTTTATGTGACTTCCCCCCCTTTTTGGCCTGCTGCTTGCTTCGATTGTTGTGAGCGATGTGCCCGACTTTTTTGTAGTTGTAGCAGGTTCGCGTATCTCTCCAGTTGACATCGTCCACTTCCATCAGAGTCGAGGAGTCTGCCGACTGGTTCTTTCCGTTTCCATAATGATTGTGGTTAGGAGGTGGCCAGCAGTAGGATTCCTGGATCCGAGCATTGTAGTCGGCAATTACGATGAATTGTACTGCTGTGATCATCCGCCTTAAGTCATTTTGGATGCCAAAAACAGCGATTGCTTGCCGGATATCCCGCTTGAGGCCGTTGTTGTAGTGAAAAAAAAGTTCATGAGGGGCAATGTCTGCTCCGGTGATGATCTCGCGGAATCTCTGCGCATACTATGCCACGATGGACTACTGATGGAGACGTTGGAGCTTGTATACTGTGTCGGATGTTTCATTGAGCCGTCAAAAGTGTGCGAGTATCGCGCACAAGAATTCATTCCAGTCGGTTGGTTGCGTCTGCGCGTCTTGCCTATGTGGTTGGAATGTTATTGATAGTTGTATCAGACTGCCATAATGCATCATTAGTTCACGTCAAAAACGAATAGTGAAGCGGCCATCTCCGTCACTGATGATGGTGAGTGGCAGGTCGTGTAGTTGGACGATCTGGTTCAAAAACACCGTGTTGTTCCTTCTGAGGTGATAGTAGTCGTCCTTGAGATGATGGGTGATATTTTAGAAAATCTTTCCACCACCACAAGGATGGCGTCATAATCCTCGAGAGTGGCGGGTCGTACCGTCACGAAGTCAATGCGGATGTCAACCCATGATTATGTCGGAACTGGTAGTGGCTGGAGCAGATCGAATGATTTTGTGTGACCAGATTTTTGTCTATGATAGATATCACACGATTTGTATAAGGCTGACATGTCGGTGAGCATCTTGCCCCACCTGTAGTATTTTGCTTGCTTCTTGAGTGTCTTGTCCTCGCCAAAGTGTGTACTTAGACCGGTGTTGTTGAGTTCTGGTCTATGTAGTTTTCTTGACATGTACATCACTGGTTTGTCTCCACTGTTGTTGTCTTAGAGGAGAATGGCTCCTGTGGCTCAATCAGAAGCGTCGGTGGCCATGATGTAGTCCACCATTACATGTACCCATCATAAGGATGGCGCCAAGGTCATAGCCTATCTCAAAGAGTTGAACACCTCTTGTTTGCTATCCTCCCAATTCCACTCGGTGGTTTTTCGAGTGAGATCGGAGAGAGGCACTGACACTGGAGCATGGTTGTTTACAAATGGATGATAGTAGTTGCACAAGCCCAAAAACACTTGAATGTCCCAGAAATGTATGGACGTCGACCAATCAGCAACCGCGTCCACCTTCTTTGCTTCCATGGTGATCCATCTGCTGCCGATGATTTGGCCCAGAAAGTCGATTGCACGGAGACAGATGTTGCACTTTGAGAGTATTCCAAACAAGTCCTCAGTTTGTAGAACTTCAAAAACTTTTTGATGATGTCCATTTTGCTCCTTAGGGAGACGGCTGTACACAAGAATGTCGTCGAGGTACACGTCAGTAAAGTCATTGAGGTACGGGCGGAATATGTTGTGCATCACCACCATAATTGTTACAAGGGTGTTTTTGAGTCCAAAAAGCATGACCGTGAACTCAAAGTGCTTGCATCTAGTGTTGAATACTATCTTTACAACATCCTTATCAGATATGTGGATGTGATGATAGCCGATGTGTAGGTTGATTTTATTGAAAATTGGGGTCCCGCGGAGTTGGTCGAGAGTTTCGTCTGCTCACAGAAGAGGGTAGTGGTTCTTGATGGTGATGTTGTTCAATGCCCAGTAATCCATGCACATCCATGTTTTTCCAGGTTTTGTTTCACAAAAAATGAGTTTGTCGCATACGGCGACGTGAAAGATCTGATGAACCCCTGACCGAGCATCTCGTCCAGCTGCTTCTTGAGTTCGCTCAGCTCGTGATCCCTCTTCCGATAGATCCCCTTTATCGTCGGTCTACTGTCTGGTTTTAGGTCTATTTGATGGTCGATGTTCCACTGTTCAAACTCCTTGATGAGTGTTGCAAACTCCTCCCATACTCCTACAAACTTCTTTGGTGTCAAGGCCAATGTGGTAACGTGGGCAACTACGATTTCTTCCACTTCACCTACTTTTACATGGACTAGCCACCCTAGAGCTCCGCATTTCAGGTACCTCTTGGCCACATCCAAAGATACCAGTTTGTATTTTGTGGCTGTCCTTCTTCTCTTGTCCTTTGCAGTTTCCCAACTCCTCATTTTTCTCTACAGCTTTTCCCCCTTTTGGTTTGCTGATGCCATTCCTGACAGTCATGCGAGAGATGACATGGCTTCGTGCCAGTCCATGTTGATCGTGTTGATCGATGATGACAATCTCCACCAGAGACGAGGTTTCCTCTGCCGCGATAAGAATTGTGGCTTTAAGGTTGTTAGCCGTTGGAATCATATGTCCGAGCATTGTAGTCGGTGCTATCGATGCAATGAGCTGCTACGACCATTCGCGGAGGATTGTCCTAGATGGTGAGAATTGTAACTGCTCGTTGAATGTCTCACTTGTAGCCGTTGTTGTAGTAGAAAAAGAGTTTGCTGGGGGTGCGCTCATTGCCAGTGATGATTTTGCAGAAATGTTGCAAAATCTTTGCCATGTTGGAATGCTATCGCATGTGCTGAAGTCTATACCGTGCGTTAGCTTTCTCATTTAGCTGCCCAAAATGAGCGAGGGTAGCATGCGCAAAGTCACTCCATGTTTCTGGTGGCGTGAGAGAGTCGTGCCATGTCAAATGTATCTGCTCGAGAGGTAGTAAGCCTACGGTGGACGATGTGAGAGCGGTTTCATGATTCGTGGATCTGGCTTCGCCGGTCTCTTGCTGCCGTTGGATGGTCTCTAGATTGGACCACCAACTCAAAGCCATGCCATGCAAAGCCGCGAGGTCAGTTTTTTTTGGTGGTGTTGTTGACCCTAGCAATAGTGAAATAAACCTCCAAACTCGTCAGCCACATCCTGACTGTTGATCCCCTCAAGTCCATGGGATCGAATGGCTCAAGAAGTGCCGGTCAAATATGGGAATTACTCGAGAGCAATAATTTTCTCTCGGTGAGCACCGCTCTGCACGCACGGGAAATCCAAAGCTCCTCCACCACCATGTTGAGTTCTTGGAGCAGATGGGTGTTGAGGCTCTTGAGTCCCAACAATTCATGGGAATATATCTTCCTTGATCTGTGCTTGTTGGTCATTTCTTTTCATTGTGCTAGTTGTCATCCTGATGGGTAGCGGCGGATGCAAAGGGGTTGCCAAGCTTGAGGGGCCCGTCACCGACTTGGCTGTCTGGTTCATAAGTGTTGCGCCATTCTTTGGAAAAGATGTCGCTGCTGGTTTGTCTAAAGAGCGTTGGTATTTATGTGCTAATAGTCCTCCATCACCGGAGCGTTCGCCGGTAACTACTTTTCGTCGCCGGTTGCGCTTGCTCCGCTTACCATCGTCATTGTGAAGTTTGTGATCTTCTGAATGGTGGTTATATGCTGAAGGCTCGTGCAAGGTTGTGACCTGATTCACTCTGATGTGTGTGGACCATTCCGCACTCCTTCAAACAACAGCAACAAGTACGTCTTGATCTTCATCGATGACCATGATTGCAAGATGTGGATCTACATCCTCAAGACAAAGGGAGAGGTGAAGGAGAAGCTGCAAGAGTTTGTTGCCATGGTAGAGCGGCAGACAAGCAAGAAGGTTAAGGCACTGCGCACGGACAACGGTGATTAGTACGAGGCATGCAAAGACAGGTTGAGCCAACACGACATCAACCACCAGACCACTACGCCTTACACTCCCCAGAGAAATGGCGTTACCAAGCGGATGAACCAGACTATCCTCGGCATGACATGAAGCATGCTCTTTGATGCCAAACTCCCACCTTGCTTCTGGGCTGAAGCTGCAAGAACTGCTTGCTACCTTGTGAATCTCACTCCGGCAGCCGCGCTTGGAAGGCGTGGTAAGAAGCAGCAAGAGAAGCAGCTCAGGACGCCACAGGAGGCTTGGTCAGGAAAGAAGCCAGATGCCTCACACTTGAGGGTCTTTGGCTGTACTGCTTGGGCAAAAGTCCAAGCAGGAGAAGTAAATGGTAAGTGGGATACACGCGCTCGAAAGTGTGTAATGGTCGGATACGACACCGCACACAAGGCGTACAGGCTGTGGGACCAAGCGACTCGAAAGCTCATCAGGAGCCGAGGTGTTGAGTTTGATGAAAGGACGCTCGGCAAGAGAGAGTCAATGGATCCTGTCCATGCCCCCAAATCAGGAGAGTGGGTTGTGTTGCTCAAGTCAGGTGATCAGGCACCTGAGAATTGGCAGATGGTGCCGATGAAGGATGGTACTACAGGGAGAGTGGCTGTGCAGGCTAATACAGCAACAGACTCTGACACTGAGTCTAAGTCATCTGAGGCCTCTAAGACGAACTTTGAGGCCAGTGGCTCTCCCTCAAACAACAGATCACTGGTAGTGCAGGAATACTCCCCCCTCCTAGGAGACAACTGCCCTCAGCATCGGAATGTCGGACTTGAACCCTGGCGCTCTGATACCAGTATAGCGGATTGGACAGGATCCTTGGTCCAATAGGCCAAAACTGTGGTGCTTGAGGGGATTCCGACCTTCAAGCCATCTCGTCAAACCGCCCATAGGCCAGGGACCCTCGCTCGATCCATGTGGCGTCGAGCGCACATTACATTTGTGCAAAGCAGTAGTTAGACCGTGAATAGGTAGAAGCTGCAAATGAGAAAATGTTTTGGGTTGTTTGGGAGCTTGGTCAATGTTTAATGATTAACAAGTGTACTTTGATAACCAGTGTTGAAAGTTTCAACCACATTTAAATCACAACAAGCGGACGTGAATTATTCACAAGGAGAAGGCGAGGAGAACAATCAGATTAAGTGATTTGGTACAATTGGATAATATATGAATAGCAGTAATTGTACTCTAGTGACAAGTGTTGGAACCGTCGAGCGCATATAGCAACAGAAACAAGCATAGGGCATAGATGAGGTCTCGGGATCTTGAGTTGCACGATGCGTGCAATGTTGCATTGTGATTGGTCAATTCAAGAAACTCTGTCCAAAAGTCGTAGGGTTTCAAGAATATCAAGACACGGTTCTTAGAAAGTCCAACACCTTTGAGAAGTTGACTGAAAAATATCAAACGGTTATACATTCCCCGATAGTTATCTTGATGTTTCTAAAAAGTGGTCAACCTTGTTTGAACCTTATGGAATGAAACACTACAGGCCGGGGCGAGTGGCTTAAATGCCCTTGACAAAGAGACATGAAAATCATGAGGTCAATGTGTTTTGGGCCATAAATGTAATGACACAAATGTCCATGTACATAACGTTGGGAATCGTGTACGTCACAGGCGTAACTGTAACGGGAGGGTCGGTTTGGCCTGTCCATCACATAAAATCAAGGGGATTGCCGGCCACCATCTCACCAAAGCATGGGTGGTCGGTGGCCAGTCACCCGCTAGCCGTAATTCAGCCGGCGTCCCGCTGGCGAAATGGTCGACAGCCGGTCAAGTGACTGGCCGGCTCCCTGCCGACCAACCACTAGTCGTCAATGGAGCAGGTGGCTCGATCGGCAGCCAAGAGGGCCTGAGGACCTCAAGGGCGGGGCAAGTGACCTGGCGTCTTCATCCTCGCTACCTGCTTCTTGTCGAAAGGGAAAGAAAGGATTAGGGGAGAGCAAGAACGAGAGAGAGAGAGAGAGAGAGAGAGAGAGAGAGATAGAGTAATGGCTGTCTCTCCAGCTCCTCTACGGAAGTCGTCGTCAAAGTTGGCAAAATGGTGTCCAGAGCTCGCTTGAGGGGTTTTTCCATGTATGTCACTCTTGGGGGAAATCATCATAAACGAATTGTGCAAGGAGACTTGAATACTTCCAGTCCCTGGAGGCCCATTTCTGTTTTTGCCTCATCCCCTCTTTTTGGGTC
>SZWC01014320.1:5042-27643 GCA_023375785.1 Penium margaritaceum | reverse complement strand
GCATTGCCTGCAGGTAGCGGAGGATGCGCTTGACCGCCTGCCAGTATAGTGGCCCTGGATCGGCCACGTACTTGCTCACTTGGCCCATCGCATAGGCCAGGTCCAGTCGAGTCGCCACCATGGCATACATGAGGCTGTCCACCGTTGATCGATAGGAGACCTTTGCCATATCCTCCCGCTCTTCTTTTGTTTGCAGTCCTCCATGCCGTACCGCTTCAGCACCTCGGCCACGTATTTGGCCTGTCCCAGTTCAAGCGTGTACGCCCTCCAGTTCCGCGTGATGCTCACCCCAAGGTAGTACTCTAACTCTCCCATGTCCGATATCTGGAATCTGCTGCTCAGCTGCTCTTTCAGCCGCTGTAGGCTCGGCAGATCCGTTGAGCACAAAATCAGGTCGTCCACGTAGAGTGCAACGATCTGATGGAGTTGTTTGTTGCACCGTACTTACACGCTGTGATCTGATTCACAGCGCTTGAAGCCGAGTTGTGCCATGAAGCTGTCCATCTATTGGTACAAGCATCAAGATGATTGTTTTAGCTCGTACAAGGACTTCCGCAGCTTACACACCTTGCCCTCTGGTGCCTCCACCCCCTCTGGCACCTCCATGTAGATCTCTTTATCCATGATGTTGTTGAGGAAGGCCGTCTTTACGTCTATGTGGTGGAGCTCCATGTCCTTCGCGGCCGCCAATGCAAGGATCGCCCAAATGCTTGTGAACTTGACAACGAGAGCAAACGTCTCATCGTAGTGCTCGCCCTTACGCTGTGCGTATCCCTTTGCCACCAGCCGCGCCTTGTATAATTCAACCACACCTTCCTTTGTGAACTTGGTCTTAAAGACCCACTTTGAGCCGATGACCTTGGCATCTTTCGGTCTATCAACCAGCTCCCACATGCCATTTTCCGTGATGGACGCCAGCTCCGATTTGATGGTTGTGTCCCATTGATCCCCTTTGGGCCGTGCAAGCACCTCTTGCAGGGTAGTCGGCTCTGTTGATAGAGTCAGCATGCATCGCGTCATGCTGATCCATCGATCGCTGCTTGCATCGAAGCGCTTCTCCGCTTTTCGCTGCCTCTTGCTGCGGCGCGATAGTTTTGGTGGTGCATCATCGCTCTACTACAATCCCTCCGACTCAGCACGCTCCGGTGAATCATCGACCGGACGGCTCCCCAAGGACCTCTCTTGCTCTGGCGAAACATTGCCTGAACAACTGGCGCATCCGGTGGATTTTCCACCGACGCCCGATGCACACTCTGCCGAGAGTGCGCGCCTTGGCACCCTCGGTGCCTCATCCGCTGGATCCTTCCGGTGGATCTCCTCATCAGCTTGATTGTCATCACAGTCATCAGCATCGGCTTCCACTGCTGGTACACCGTCGCGCTTTGATGCCGCTGTTAGCTCTAGTGGGTGTGGAGGCATCTTCAAGGATGCCTAGATCTCACTAAAGCACGCTACCAGTGTTTGGGGCAGCCAATGGATACCAGTGGTGAAGAGTGTAGAGCACAAGAATCACGGATGTGAGTGGGCAGAATACGTTGTATTCAGTAGAACTGAATCGAAACACGTTTTTTTTACTTGGCATAGTGAGATTACATCAGATCCTCATAGCCTGTGATCTAAGCTTTCCAATGCATCCAAGTACGCCCAAAATGGATCAGTAAAGCCCCTGCTACGGCCGTCAAAGTAACCCTTGGTGGAGCCGCCCACCTTGCCTTGCACGCTAGGCAACGGGAGGCGCTTTGACGATGACCTGTTGAAGCACCTTTCCTTGCCCAAAAGTCAAGGAGAAGTTCACCCTGCTTCAGGAGAAATCTCCGGTTGCTTCCTTTATGGACCTGGTGCATTTGGAGCTCGTTGGGGACGAACTCGGATCACTGGCGGTGGATTATCCCGCCACCCATGGCGGGTACCAGATTCCACCCACCCAACAACCGAACTTCGGGCTAGGCTAACTTTCTGAATACTCACTCTAATCGAGCGATTCAAAGCTCGATCCTGCATGCAAAACTCCAAGAAATCCAAATCTAAAGTCGGATTAGATTTTCAACCACTCCTCAGTGGTCGAACCAGGGAGTATGATCAACGGTACTCATGGCAAGGGACACACCATGTCAACAATCTCCCCCTTGCACCGCAGCCTTGATGCCCTCCTGTCCTTGGAACCTATAGCATTTTAAACTTCACAGTGCAGACCAAGCTCCATGTAGCTCACGTCATGCCTGTCCTTGGGCTGTGCCTTGGTCATGGCGTCGGTGAGCATGCGCTTAGTGCCACAATGCACAATAGCCGCATCTCCCTTCGCCACCAAGTCCCACGCGTAGTGATGCCGGATCTCGATGTGCTTGGTCCTCCTGTGCAGCAACGGGTTCTGGGTCAGGCTGATGGCACTCATGTTGTCAAAGTTAAGTACCGTCGGCTTCCTTTGTGGCACATCGATCTCCTTTAGCAGCCGACGCCGCCACACCGCCTCCTTTGTGGCTTCTGCGAGCGCGATGTACTTCGCTTTGGTACTGGACAGCGCCACGCAGTCTTGCTTCCTGCTTGCCCATGAAACTGCTTCACCACCAAGCACAAACACGTACTCCGATGTTGATTTTCTGTCATCCACATCACCAGCCCAGTCGGCATCCGAGTAGCCGAGAAACTCAAGGGAGTCGTCACGCGCTCCCCCTCCAAACACGAGCCGCGACTGTTTTGTCACCTTGAGATAGTGGAGGATCCACTTCACCGCTTGCCAATGCAGCGGCCCGGGGTCAGCAATATAGCGGCTCATTTGGCCCTCCGCAAAGGCCAGGTAGGGTTGCGTCGCCACCATGGCGTACATGATGGTCCCCACCGCGGACTGGTATGGCACACCTGTCATCTCCTCCTTCTCCTCATCCGTGCTCAACCCCATGCTCGAGCTTAGCTCACATGTGGTGGTCATGGGTGTGCCGATGGGGTTGCACTCCTCCATATTATAGTAGCGGAGCACCTCTTGCACGTACTTTGCCTGCCCCATCTCCAGCGTGCGTGTCTTGCGGTCCCTCTTGATGGCCACGCCGAGGTAGTACTCGAGCTCGCCCATGTCGGTCATTTTGAACCGATCGCCCAATTGCCGCTTCAGGTTCACCAACTCCTCCATGTCCGATGACACGAGGATGAGGTCATCCACGTAAAGGACCATGATCTGGTGCAACCCCAGCTGCTTTCGCACGTACATGCAGTGATCCGCCTCGCAGCGGTTGAAGCCAAGCTCGGCCATGAAGCCGTCCATTTTCAGGTACCACATGAGTGGCGCTTGCTCTAGCCCTTAGAGCGCCTTGCGAAGCCGGCACACCTTCCCCGGCGGCGCGTCCACCCCCTCCGGCACCTCCATGAGGACCTTCTTTTCTAGGTCGCCATTGAGGAATGCAGTTTTCACATCCATTTGGTGGACTTCGTAGTTGCGCGCCGCCGCCACCGAGAGGATGGAGCAGATGGAGGTAAACTTCGCCACCGGTGCGAAGGTTTTTTTGTAGTATTCACCCTTTCGCTGGGCGTACCCCTTCGCAACCAGCCGCGCCTTGTACCGCTCCACCTTCTCCTCCTTGGTGAGCTTTTCCTTGAAGATCCACTTGGAGCCAATGACTTTTGCGCCCTCCGGCCTGTCAATCAGCTGCCAAGTGCCGTTCTCTTTGTGGGAGGAGAGCTCAGATTTTATAGCTCCCTCCCACTCAGCCCCATCCTTCCGCTGCAACGCCTCCTTGACGGTCTCGGGCTCCTCTTGCGCAACAAACGCTCGAGCGAGACTGGTCCAGATGCCCTCCACGGCATCGTACCTCTTTGCCGTCCTCCTTATGCGTCCGCTTCTCCGGGGCTGCTTCTGTTGAGGCTGCTACTGCTGCTGCCGCTGTTGCTGTTGCTGCTACCCTCTCGCGGCACCACTTGCACCGCTGGTCTGCTCCCCCTCTCTCAGGGATCGTGGAGAGGCGGGCTCACTCCCCGCCTCCTCGTTCAGCTCCACTGTTGCCGGCGCTTCGGACTCATTGTCTGACTCAGCTGAATGCAAATCAGACGCTACCCCATCCCCCGGATGGTTCTCGCCGGTTGGAGCCGATGGGACGTCACCCTCTTTTGCGTCCTCCGTTGTCTCCCCCTCAAGGAGTGGCAGCCACTCTCCACGCTTGGAGAGACCCGGTTCTTTGTCCGTCCAACGGCTTTCCTTGTCGAACGTGATGTCGTGACTCTTCACGATCTGCTGCCTCCGTGGGTCGAAGAGCCGGTACGCCTTGCTCCCGCTCCCGTACCCGACGAAGATGCACGAGCGAGTCCGAGGGTCCAGCTTGCCCCGCCCCTCCCGTGCCTGCACAACAGCATGTGCATCACAACCAAACATGCGGAGGTGTGCCACAGTTGGCTTCCTCCCGTTCCACACTTCTTGTGGCGTCTTCCACACCTTGGACTTCATGTCTTTCAACGACTTCGTCGGCGTCAGGTTCATGATGTACGCCGCTGTCCGTGCCGCCTTGCCCCAGTACCGTTCCGCGAGGCCGGCATCGCTCAACATGGACCGGACCATGTTGAGGATGGTGCGGTTCGCCCTCTCGGCGACGCCGTTTTGCTGCAGAGAGTGTGGCGTAGTTTTCCAGCCACGCAATCCCCTTGCTCTTCATCCATGCCGAGCAGCCCTCGTACTCGCCGCCATTGTTGCTCCGGAACGCCTTCACCTTCAAGCTTGTTTGTCGCTCCACTGCCGCCACAAACTCCTGCATGCACGACAAGACATCGCTCTTCCTCTTGATGATGTAGAGGTAGAGCTTGCGGCTATGGTCATTGATGAAGGTGACGAAGTAGCACGCCCCACCAATGGAGGGCTCAAACGGTCCGCACACATCCGTGTGCACCACCTCCAACTTCACCGATGCACGCGTCCCTTTGCCATCAAACGGCTGCCATGTTGCCTTTCCCACCACACATGGCTCGCACTCGGCATTCTTGGCTGCATCGAGGTCCTTGACCTCAAGGCCCCGCACCACTTCCTTCTTCGCCATGTCCCTCACAGTTGAGGGAGCGATGTGACGTAGGCGGCAGTGCCATAGGTCCACATTTCCTTCATCCTTCGTCACGAGGTTGACGGCGTCAGTCCAAACTGCATCGAAAAGAACCTTGGTGCGAAGAAGATACATGTCCTCCTCCCTCTTGCCATGTGCAATCATCTCGCCATCTCCCTCATTCCGGATGATGGCCTCTTTCTTGTTGAAGAGTACCTGGAGCCCCTTGTCGGTAAGGCAGCTCACTGACAGCATGTTTTCCCCAAAGCTGGGCATGTGGAGCACGTTGTAGATGGTGCACGGAATGACCTTCCCGTTCACCACTGACTCAATGCGAACATTGCCTTTGCCCGCGGCCAACGCCGTTTTGCCGTTGGCCACTGTCATGCGCCGCTTGGTGGCGCCGTAGGTGACAAATGCCGCCTGGTTGCATTGTGTGTGGCGGCCTGATTTGGAGTCGATCACCGTGACTTCCGGATCTGTCAAGTCAGTAGACTCCCTCGCCATCATGGCTTGGGCATCCTTCTTCCCGCCCTTCCCGGGCTGGTCCGACTTCTTGTTGGGGCAGTCGCATGCGTAGTGGCCCTGTTTGCCACAATGGTAGCACTCCCCCTTGTTTTCACCTCTCTTGGTGCCCTGCTTCGCATCCTTCCCCTTCTTGCCTCCCCCTCCACCTTGAGGACGGACGGCATAGGTGGAACTTGACGTTGCCCCGCTCTCTCTCCCACCACGCCGCATCCATTCATTATGGACGTACTCAGCCACCTTTGGGTATTTCAGCTCATCGGCGGACCAGCCGCCTACGACGGTGATCATGGGACTCCAACTATCCGGCAAGGCCAGGAGAAGGATCATGGCTTGCAGCTGAGGGTCGACCTTGCATCCGGTGGCTACGCACTCGGCAGTGAGGGACTCCATCTGCTACAGGATCTCCATGATGTCGTCGCCTTCGTTGGCTCGGAGGGTGACGAGCCTCTTGAAGATGAAGAGCTGATTAGCAAGGTTGGTGGACTGGTAGATGGTGCAGAGCTTTTTCCAGGCCTGCACGACTTCCGTGCATCCTTGAATCAGTGTGTGCTGCGGCGGAGCTAGCGGTAACACCAACAATGCAAGCACCTTCTTGTTGCGCTTCTTGTACTTGTCCACTTCCTCCAGCGTCGCGGTATCCGGAGGCACGGTCTCTTCACCGTTGACCAGCTCAAGCAGGCCCTTGTCATCGAGGTAGACCTCAAACTGCCACCTCCAAAAGGGGAAGCTGTTTCAATCAAACTTGGAGACGATGCCGATGCTCTCTTGCTCGGTCGTTGCCATGGCGGTAGCGTGAAACTTGAAGAGCTAGGGTCCTTCTAGGCATGTGGGCCCATAGTCCTTTGTTGGCTCTGGTGGATGTGGAGGTACCCTCAAGGATGCCTAGCTCTCACTAAAGCACGCTACCAGTGTTTGGGGCAGCCAATGGACACCAATGGTGAAGAGTGTAGAGCACAAGAATCATGGATGTGAGTGGGCAGAATACGTTGCATTCAATAGAACTGAATCGAAACACATTTTTGTTACTTAGCATAGTGAGATTACATCAGATCCTTATAGCCTGTGATCTAAGCTTTCCAGCCCATTGAAGAATGCCCAAAATGGAGCATTAAAGCCCCTGCTACGGCCGTCGAAGTAACCCTTGGTGGAGCCGCCCACCTTGCCTTGCACGCTAGGCAACGGGAGGCACTTCGACGATGACCTGTCGAAGCGTCTTTCCTCGCCCAAAATTCAAGGAGAAGTTCACTCTGGTAAAGGAGAATTCTCCGGTTGCTTGCTTTATGGCCCTGGTGCATTTGGAGCTCGTCGGGGACAAACTCGGATCACTGGCGGTGGATTATCCCGCCACCCATGGCGGGTACCAGATTCCACCCACGCAACACCCCAACTTCAGGCTAGGCTAACTTTCTGAATACTCACTCAAATCGAGTGATTCAAAGCTCGATCCTGCATGGAAAAATCCAAACAATCCAAGTCTAAAGTCAGATCAGGTTTTTGACTACTCCTCAATGATCGAACCACGGAGTATGATCAACGGCACTCATGTCAAGGGGCACACCATGTCAACAACCGCATCCTCAACTTCGGCGTCCGCCGACTCCTTGTAGTCAAGGAGCTGGAACCACTCTCCTGTCTTTGAAGAATCCACCACGCCCATGGCGTTGCTGTTGATGTAGCTCTACTGCCCGTCAAACTTGACGTCTTGGCTGCGGATTACCTCCTCCTTGCGCATGTCATAGAGCCTGTTCACCTTATGCACGCTCTCATAGCCAAGGAAGAGATACGACTTTGTCCGTGGCTCCAGATTGCTGTTGCGCCTCTGCGCAGCCTGAAACCATTGCATGCGCCTTGCACCCGAACACTTTCAGGTGTGCCACACTTGGCTCGTGCCCGCTCCAAACCTTCGGCGGCGTCTTCTAGCCGCTCTTCGTCTTCTAGCCGCTCTTCCCGTTCAGCACTACTGTAGGAGTGAGGTTGATGGTGTAGCTTGCCATACGCACAGCTTCCGCCCAGAAGGCTCATGGCAATTCCGCATCCACCAACATGGTCCGTACCATGTTCAGCAGCGTCTGGTTTGCCTACTCCGCCACACTATTTGACTGAGGCGAATACGACATAGTTTGTTCCCATTTTATGCCCTGCTGCTTCATCCACCCGCTGCAGCCCACGTACTCTATGCCGTTGTCGCTGCGTAGTGCTCTGACCTTCCAGTTAGTCTGCCTCTCCACCGCGACAATGTACTCCTTCAGCCGGTCTAGGACCTCGCCTTTCCACTTTATGAAGTACACGTAGAGTTTTCTGCTATAGTCATCAATGATGGTGATGAAGTAACGCGCGCCGCTCTTTGACGCCATCTTGAATAGTCCACACACGTTGCTGTGCACGACCTCCAGCAGGTCCAAGATGCGATTGACATTCTCGTTGAACGGTTTGCGCCGCGCCTTGCCCAAAATGCAAGGCTCACACTTTTTGTGCTTTGCTACATCTGTCCCCTCTTCCGCACCGTCGATGAAGAGGCCGCGTACCAGCTCGCGCTTCGCCATCTCCTTCACGATTGCGGGTGAGGAATACCCAAGTCGTTGATGCCTGAGCTCCAGATGAGCTCCCCCTCCTTTGGCCAGGTTGACGGTGCGTTCCTGCAAGTCTGCTGACTCTGTCGCCGCGAGGATCACCTTGGTTTCCACAATGTAGAGGCTTCCCTTGCGCTTAGCCTCCAGCACGGGCTCGCCGCCACCGTCCTTCCACACGACTGCCCCTCTTCTCCTGAAGAGCACCTTGTACCCCTTGTCAGTCAGGCGCCTAACACTTAAAATTTCAGCCAAGCCGGGTACGTGCTACACGTCCTTGATGACGCTTTGCACCCTCTTCCCACCAACCACCACCTCCATGTCCATGTCTCCTTGGCCAGCCGCCGGCTCCACCTTGCCGTTCACGACCACCATGGATTTGCTGGACTTGGTGTAGTTGATGGAAACCGACCTTCTCGACCTGGGTGTGCTCCTCCGCTCTGGAGTCAAGGCATCGTCTGTTGGCCTTCTTGAGGAAGTGGTCCTGAGTGCCGTTGAGGAGCGCCTTCTTGCCTTTGGCATCCTTGCCGCCAGCCTTTGCCTCCTCGGTGCACTCACGGGCCCAATGGCCCTCCTTGCCGCAACTTCGACACTTTCTTGGCATCCTTCTTGCCGCCGCCATGTCCGCCAGCTCCCTTGGCCCCGCTTCTGCCACCACGCGTTTTGGTGACGAGGGCCGATGAGGACAACGAGGACTCCCCGCAAATCCGTCGCTGTGTCTCGTTGCAAATGTACTCTGCGACCGCGCCATAGATGAGCTTTTCCTCTGCCCATCCTCCCAAGACTAATGAGAGGGCTCCTACTGTTAGGAAGGGCCATGAGGAGGGCCATCACCTACAGATGTGTGTTGATCTTCCACCTCATATCATTGCATTGTGAGGCAAGCGACTTGATCTGCTGCATGGCGGTGATGACATCATCTCCCTCCTCGATTCTCACTATCAGCAGTCGCTTCATTGTGAAGATTTTGTTTGTTAGTAACTTGGATTGATAGATAGCACAGAGTTTTTGCCAAACCTCGACTGCTAGCTTGTAGCCCTGGAAGTAGCCCCACTCTGACTCGGCCATCCTGGACACTTGCAGCATGAGGGCCTCCGTATTCATCTTTGCGAATGCCTCCTTCTGTGCTTCCGTCGCCGTTGCTTTGTCGAAGACTTCCATTCCCTTCATGACCTCCAGCAGTCTCTTATGCGCGAGGTGCAGCTCAAGGTGCCACCTCCATAGCCCATAGCTAGGGCCACCTCCATGCTTCTAGATGGGCTGCGTCTCCTACAGCGCCATTTGCACAGTCTTGAACTCTGGGACCTCAGAGCTTGACGGCGATGTCGTCCCCGACGACGATCCCGTCCGCCACAAAAGCCATGAGTGACTTGTAGACCGGTGAGGGCCGTGGGCCCATAATCCTTTGTCAGAAACTTGGGTGGAGTTCCAATGTGGCCAGACTGGTCTTGTGTGCTCATGGCTTCTTTTGTGAGAGTTCTGAGCCTAAGCATGAGCTTTTTGGTCGCCTCACGCTATGTTTCTGGGAGTGGAAGACAAATGTGAGACAGTCACTTTTGCGAAGGTAATAACGCAATTTTTCACTTTTTTGTACATGGACATGATCTGAATACTTGTAGGGCTAGTCATGAGCTCTCTAACGTACCAAACCGTGTGCAATTTGCATCATCATAGCTCCCGCTACGTCAGCCAAAGCGCAGTATCCCAAAGTAGCCGCTTAGTCGGCAGCACACACCATGTTGCATGCCGAGGCGCCCTCACACATGAAGGACCCATCAAAACGCTATTCCGGAGGTGCAGATGTCCCCTCGCACATTTGGGATCTATTTTGATGAGTTAAACATCGTGTTTGGTGATGGGGATTGATGTGGGCCGAAATATGTTCGCGGACCTGCAGTCAGAATTTTGACTGAGTCCCTCAATAACAAAACTTTACTACTGAAATCCGGCGGATCATCCACCGGACGCCTCGGCAGTCCTTCTGGAGCAAAATCCCCATATGGCCTTTTGTTACTCGTTCCAGTCAATTATTCACTGGAAGTCAAACCAAGCCAGCTCCCAGAGCCGCCGCGCACACCCCAACTTTGGAAGGCCATATCTCCCTCGTTACTTGTCCGATTCCAGTGAAACAACTTCCACCGGATTTAGCAACTCGTCCACTTTCAGGGGCAATTCTTCATTTGAGGATCCAAGAAATCCTTGAGTCACCAGATCCAACGGCGAGGAATTTCCACTCTCTGGCGGTTCATCGACGCCTCCCAGCGCCGCACTTGTGCATGGAGAGGGACAAATCTTCAACACGATGTGGCATCCTCGACCTCCATGTTTGTGGGCTCTTTTGCATAGTCAAGGAGCTGAAATCACTCCCCTTGTTTTCAAGTGTTCTGAACGCTCATGTCATTGCTGCTCCAGTTGAAGCTCTGCTGCTCGTTGAACTTGACGTCAAGGCTGCGGATGATCTATTGCGTACGTGGGATCCAAAGCCGAGATGTTTTTTGTGTGCTCTCGTAGTTGAGGAACAAGTACGGCTTCACCTGAAGTTCAAGCTTGCTGTTGCTTTGGTGTGTCGCCTATACCATCGCGTGCATCTTGCACAGAATACCTCCAGGTGTACCATATTTGGCTTGCATCCACTCCAAACCTACTACGGCGTCTTCCAACTGCTCTTACCCTTCAGCACCCTGTTGGGGTGAGGTTGATGGTGTAGCTCGCTGTGCGCACAGCCTCCATCCAGAAAACACACGCTAACCTCGCATCCACAAGAATGGTTTGGAACACATGTAGCAGCTTCTGGTTTTCCTGCTCCACCACTCCCTTAGACTGTGACAAGTATGGCGTAGTGGGTTCTTACTTGATGTCCTGCTACTTCATCGACCCGTTGCAGCCCACGTACTCTCCGCCATAGTTGTTGCATAGCACTCTGACTTTTTGGCTCGTCCGTCTCTCCACTGCTACGATGTACTCCTTCAGTTAGTCCAGGATCTTACCTTTCCAATTTGTGAAGTACACATAGAGAATCATGTTGCAGTCATCAATGAAGGTGACGAAGTATCTCAAGCTGCTATTTGACGGCATTTTGATTGGTCCGTACACATCGTTGTCCGCATTCCATTACACGAGACACGTTCTTGTTGATTGACTTGCACCACGCCTTGCCCAAAAGACAAGGCTCATAATTTTTGTGCACCGCTGCATCTACTGGCGTGGTCGCAAGCCAGATATGGTACACCTGAAGGTGTACCATGTTTGGCTCTGACTTCTTGGCTCATACTTTTGGATGGGATGAGTCTCCTTCTAGGCCATTTGTGTAGCTTCTACTCCAACAGGTTCTCAGAACTTCATGGCAACGTTGTCCATGTTGACAATCCCGTGTGTTGCGGAGGACATGAACGTCTTGAAGAGGGTCAGGATGGACCTATAACGCATCGTTGGGAAATTTGTCGGTGCAGTCTCGACTGTGATTGACTTTTCCCTTGTGGTTCACTTTTTCCTTTTGGGCGAATCTGAGCGTGAGGGTTTTGGTCGTCTCATGCTATGTGAGCATGAATTTAGAGACAGTCAGTTTAGCAAAGGGAGTTGTACAATTGTGTATTCGTGTTTGAACATGGAAATTATCTAAAAATGTATAGTGTGAGTCATGAGCTCTCCAACACACCAAACCATGTGCAATTTGGCTAAGCATAGCCTAAGTTACACTTATCGGAGCGCAGTTCTCACCCACCATAGAAGCGCCTAATGCCTCCATGTTGCGCACACGTTGTGGCACCTTCCTTCACGTGCAAAGTGCCCTTTCCAAGGCACAGATCCCTTTGCACGTGATGGAGGGGTCCCCTGCACTATTTTGACGTACCTTGGTCAGTTTTGGGTCATTTTTTTTATGGGGTGTGACAGGGTTCGAAACCTGTCTGCAGACTTGCGGTCAAAATGTTGACTAAGTCCCTGAGTAACAAACCGTACTATTTAGTTTCAGACTCTGAGCCAGGATTTTGGCTAAGTCCCTTAGTAACAAAATGTACTAATAACATCCGGCGGATCATTTGCCGGAGCGACCCGGCAGTCCTCTGGGGCAAAAACACAAGATGTATTTTTGATACTTGTTCCGGTCGATATTCCACCGACAGTCAAGTCATAGCTGGCTCCTGGATCCACAATACACACGCCAACTTTGCAAGCTCATATCTCCCTCTTTACTTGGTGAAAAAGCTTCCACCAAATTCAGCAACTCGTCAACGCTCAGGTTCCATCATCAATTTTGGATATAGAGCAAACCTCAAGCCGCTAGACCCAACTGCAAGGATTTTCCTTTCTCTTGCAGCTTGTCGATGCATCCTGGTGCCGCACTTGGGCATGCGGAGGGGAAGATTTTCAACAGTTCTTGGTGAGGTTAATGGTGCTCATGTTATCCACATTGAGTACCATCGGCTTCCTTTTTGGCATCCCGATCTCCTTTAGCAGCCGTTGCAGCCACACCAACTCCTTTGCAGCTTCCACGAGTGCGATGCACTGTGCTCCGGTGTTGGACAGTGCCACACAACCCTGCTCCCTGCTCGTCCATGAAAGTGCTGTACCACCAAGCACAAAAACATACCCCGACACTGATTTTTTTCATCCACATTACCAGCCAAGTCGGAATCGGAGAAGTCGACCAACACAAGGGAGTCATCACATGCTCCCCCTCCAAATATGAGCCATGACGTTTTTTTGGCCCTGAGGTAGCGGAGGGAGCACTTCACCACTTGCTAATACAACGGTCCGGGATCGGCAACATAGCGGCTCACTTGGCCCATCGTGAAGGCGAGGTTGGGCCGCGTCACCACCATGGCGTACATGATTGTTAGCTACTGAGCTAACACCTCTGGCAGAGAAGTCGCAAAATCGAAAATCTTACAAAGGTTTTTAGGCCTTCTTCCTTTGTTGACATACTTCATGCACCCCAAAGTTAATCAGGCATACACTTCACCTTCAAGAGTACTAACGCCTTAGCATTACATCTCAAGAAGAGCTCAAGTCGTCAATACGCAAGAGAGCATCAAGCAATGATTGATTGATCAGCATGCAAGACAAGTCCTTTTATAATTGTCTGTCCAGTCCTAGAACTCAAAAGCACATTTTTGGGAAGTGGCCTGAACCAGCCACATCACCAATAGACTTGCACTGTGGGTTTGACACAAGCATCCTAGTGTCAATGTGACAGAAAAACCATGTAGCATCCAAGAAACTACATACTTTCTTTCTTGGAAGCTTCCATAGAAAACAAGATGTGCATGGGGCCAGGATCAGACTCATGACCTCTCACTTGGCCAAATCAACAAAATGGCCAAGGTAATCACTCACCCACATGGTGTACTCACAGGTCATATCTCACATGAGACAGAGCATTGTTGAGTCACATCACAATGGATCCAGGGGTCATACATCCACAAGGGGCAGAGCATTCCTGATCTATCCTAAAACAATGAACAAGGGACAAAAGCAATCAACAATAATGCTCCCTCTTGTGGACTAGTATTGTGCACCTGCCATCTCCTCGTTTTCCTCATCCGTACTTGGCCCCATGCTCAACCTCTGCTCACATGTGGTGGCCATAGGTGTGCCGATGGGGTTGCACTCCTCCATGTTGTAGCAGCGGAGTACCACTTGCACGTACTTTTCCTGCCCCATTTCTAGCATGTCTGGCTTACGATCCCTCTTGATTACACTGTTGAGGTAGTACTCGAGCTCGCCCATGTTGGTCATTTTGAACCAACCACCTAGCTGCCTTTTTCGGTTCACCAACTCCTCCATGGCTGATGACAAGAGGATGAGGTCATCCACACAAAAAACCATGATATGGTGTAACCCCGGCTGCTTCCGCACATACACACTTTGATCCACCTCGCAACACTTGAAGGAAAGCTCGGCCATGACGTCATCCATTTTCAGGTACCACATGAGTGTTGCTTGCTTCAACACATAAAGCACCTTGTGAAGGAGACACACCTTCCCCTCCTTGGTGAGCTTCTTCTTGAAGATCAACTTGCAGCCGATAATCTTTGCATCCTCTGACTTGTTAATCAACTCCCAAGTTGCATTCTCCTTGTGAAAGGTGAGCTCAGATTTTATGGCTCCCTCCCACTCAGCCCTATCCTTCCACTGAAATGCCTCCTTGACAGTCTCGGGCTCCTCTTGTACAAAGAACGCTCAAGAAAATCCAGTCCAGTTGCCCTATGCACCATCATACCATTTTTCCATCCTTCTTGCTCTTCCGCTTCTCCTAGGCTCCTGCTCTTGAGCCTACTGCTGGTGCTGCCGCTATTGGTGCTATGGCTACCTTTTCGTGGCACCACTCATGCTGCTAGCCTGCTCCCCTTCTCTTGAGTATTGTGGAGATGCAGGCTCACTCATTGCCTCCTCGTTCAGCTCCACTATTGTTGGTACTTTGGACTCATTGTCCGACTTAGCTGAATGAAAACCAGATGCCCCCCCATCCCGTGGATGGTTCCCACCGGTTGGAGCCGATCAGACGTCATCCTATTTTTCGTCCTCCGGTGTCTTCCCCTCAAGGAGTGGCAGCCACTCCCCCTGCTTGGAGAGACCCACGTCATTTTACGTCCAACAGTTGTCCTTGTCAAACGTGACATTGTGACTCTTCACAATATGCTGCCTCCGCAGGTCAAACATCTGGTACTCCTTGCTCCCGCTCTCGTACGCGACTAAGATGCACCGGCGATTCCATGGGTGTACCTTGTCCTGTCCCTCCTATGCGTGTACAACAGCATATGCAACACAACCAAACTTGCAGAGGTGAGCCACAGTTGGTTTCCTCCCCATCCATACTTCTTGTGGCGTCCTCCACACCTTAAACTCCACATCTTTTCATGGCGTTGTAAGCGTTAGATTCATGATGTTTGCCGCTATCCATGCCGCCTCCTCCCAATACTTTTGCACAAGGCTAGCACCACTCAACATAGACCCGACCATGTTGAGGATGGTGCGGCTCTCCCTCTCGACGACACCATTTAGCTGTGGAGAATGTGGCATAGTTTTCTACCACACAATCCCCTTGCTCTTCATCCATGCGAAGAAGCCCATGTACTCGCCACTGTTGTTGCTCCAAAATGCCTTCACCTTCTAATCCATTTGCCGCTCCGTTGCTGCCACGAACTCCTCCATACATGACAGCACATCACTCTATTTCTTGATGTTGTAGAGGAATAGTTTGCGGCTATGGTGGTCGATGAAGGTGACAAATTAGCATGTCCCACTAATGGAGGACTCAAATTATCTACAAACACATGTGTGCACCAGTTCTAACTTCGCCAATGCACGTGTCCCTTTACCATCAAACGACTACTGTGTTTGAGCACGTCGTCAATTGTGCTCGTGACAGCAGATTTTCCCGTCCACATCCACCTTGATGCGAACATTGCCTTCGCCGGCAGCCAACTCTATTTTTCTATTGGCCACCATCATGCACCGCTCTGAGGTGCCATAGGTGACAAATGCTACCCGCTTGCATTGTGTATGGCGTCCTGATCCAGAGTCAATCACGGTGACTCCCGGACCTGTCAATTCGGTGGTCTCATGCGCCATGATTACGTGGTCATCTCTCTTTCCAGCCTTCTCCGGATGGTCCAACTTCTTTTTGGGAAAGTTGTGTGCATAGTAGCCTTATTTGCAACATACATAGCACTCCCCCTTCTTATGACCTTTCTTGGTGCCCTGCTTGGTACCCTTCCCCTTCTTGCCTCCTGTTGACATGGTGTGCCCCTTGCCATGTGTGCCGTTGATCGTACTCCCTGGTTTGACCACTGATCCTTGGTCGAGCACCCAATCTGACTGTGGATTTTCCCATACAAGATCAAGCTTTGAATTGCTCAATTTGAGTGAGTATTCAGAAAGTTGGCCTAGCCCAAAATTAAGGTGTTGGGCGGGTGGAATCTGGTACCTGCCATGGGTGGTGGGATAATCCACCCCCTGTGATCTGAGTTCGTCTCCATCGAGCTCCAAATACACCAGGGCCATAAGTGAAGTGACCAGAGGTACCTCCTTGACCAGGGTGAACTTCTCCTTGACTTCTGGGCAAGGAAAGGTGTCCCAACAGGTCATCATCAAAGCGCCTCCTGTTGCCTACCATGCAAGGCAAGGTGGGCGGCTATACCAAGGGTTACTTCAACGGCCATAGTAGGGGCTCTACTGCTCCGATTTGGACGTCCTTGGATCCGTTGGAAAGCTTAGATCAAAGGCTATAAGAATGTGATGTAATCTCACTGTGATAAGGAACAAAAATGTATTTTGATTCAGTTCTCCTGAATGCGACGTGTCCTTCCCACTCCAATGTGTGATCCTTGTGCTCCACTCTCTTCACCATTGGTGTTCATTGGCTGCCTAAAACATTGGTAGCGTGAATCAGTACGCGCTAGGCATCCTAGAGGGTTCCTCGACACCCACTAGTGTCAACAACCCCCCTCCACCTTGAAAGCGAATGGCATAGGCGGAACTTGATGTTGCCCCACTCTCTCTCCCACCATGCCGCATCCATTCATTGCGGACATACTCAGCCACCTTCAGCTACTTCAGCTCATCCGCAGACCAGCCGCCTATGACAGTGATCATGGGACTCCAATTGTCTGCCAAGGCCTGGAGGAGGATCATGGCTTCCAGCTAAGGGTCGACCTTCCATCTAGTGGCTACGCACTTGGCAGTAACGGACTCGATCTACTACAGGATCTCCATGATATCATTGCCTTTGTTGGATCCTAGGGTGAGGAGCCTTTTGAAGACAAAGAGATGGTTAGCAAGGATGTTGGACTGGTAGATGGAGGAGAGTTTCTTCTAGGCTTCTGCAGCCTCCGTGCATCCTTCAATGAGTGCACGTAGTGTCAGAGATTGTGCTAACACTAACAAAACAAGCACCTCCTTGTTACGCTTCTTGTACTTGTCCACTTCCTCTGGTGTCGCAGTGTCCGGAGGGGCGTTTTTTTTCAACCTTGACCAATTTAAGTAGGCCCTTGTCATCAAGGCAGACCATAAACTGACAGCTCCACAAGGGGAAGCCAATCCAGTCAAACTTCAAGACGATGCTGATGCTCTCATTCTCGGTCATTGTCATGGTATGCGGCGCTAGCGTGAAAGTTGTAGAGCTAGGATCTTTCTAGGCACAAGGGTCCATAACCCTTTGTTGGCACTAGTGGGTTTAGAGGCATCCTCAAGGATGCTTAGATTTCAGTGGATCATGCTACCAATGTTTTGGGCAGCCAATGGACACCAATGGTGAATTGTGTGGAGCACAAGGATCACGGGTGTGAGTGCGTAGAACACGTCACATTCTGGAGAACTAAATGAAAGAAAACTTCTGTCAGCAATAATAGTGAAATTACATCCGATCCTTATAGCCTGTTATCTAAGCTTTTCAACCCATGCAAGCATGCCCAAATGGGAGCAGTAGAGCCCCTGCTACGACCATCAAAGTAACCGTTAGGAGAGCCGCACACCTTGCCTTGCACGTTAGGCAACAGGAGGCGCTTCAACAGTGACCCGTCGGAGCGCCTTTCCTTGTCTAGAAGTCAAGGAGAAGTTCACCCTATTCAGGGAAAAATTCTATGGTTTCTTCCTTTATGGCCGTGGTGTATTTGGAGCTCGTTGGAGTTGAATTCAAATCACCGACGGTGGATTATCTCGCCATCCATGCCGGGGACCAGATTCCACCTGTCCAACACCTGAACTTCGGGCTAGGCCAACTTTCTGAATTCTCACTCAAATGGATTGATTCAAAGCTTGATCTTTTATGAAAACATCCAAGAAATATAAATTTGAATTCAGATTAGGTTTTATACCACTCCCCATCAGTCAAACCAGGGTATACAATCAACGACACTCATGGGAAAGGGTACACCATGTCAACAATCCAAGCTTATCTCGTACACATCCATTCGATCCTACAAGTCTTTCGTAGTGCACCTTGGTACAAGCGCCGTCAAGAGAGTCACACGGAAAGAACCTCGGTCACTAGTAGTAGTCTTGCTGCTAGGACAGGGTCATGCAACATCTCAAGGGTTTTCCAGACATGCCAAGGGGTCGAGTGGGGGAGCTTTATCTTAAAGGCTCAGCGTGTGACCGTCACGTCAAGCACCCCTGGGTTCACAAATGAGATGGCTCGAGGGTCAAGACCCTCAAGCACTGCAATTTTGGCCTACTCAGCCAAGGATTCCATCCAATCCGCTCCATTAGTATCAGAGCATTGAGGTTTGAGTTTGACGTGCGGACTCTTAGGACGGCTCATTTCTAGCCAGGGGGAGTATAGCGCGCGGCCGGTGCCAGATAGCTTGAGCGGGGTTCCTTGGCATGTGGGCATTTGGATGAGATGGCTTGAGTGTCAGAGATCCTCAAGCACAGTTGGTTTTGGCCTAGTTGGCCAAGGATTCTGTCCTATTTGCTACACATGGATGGCACAAGCACGAGGCAAATAATCATATGAGTTGGGGCGGCTATGGCCAGCACAAGCTTGTGGTAGAAAAAGAATATGTTTTTTACGTAACCACGTCCTGCACAATCATGTGGCTTACCTTAGCCATGAATCAAAGCCTTATGTAGTTCTAGAGTCTAGGCTATATCTAGAACTTGACCATTTGAAAGGAAACAATGAAGATAGTTCTGCCCACGATGCAAAGATGTAAGAAAGAAAACTCAACAAGAATCAAGAAATCGTAAGGAAGGAGTCCCCCTTGATTGCATTCCATTCTTGCTCTTGAGTTGTTTCCTCCTCTTCTCTTATGTCCTTGGGCCTTTCCTTGTCTTTTCTTCTCTAGTCTTCATGCCTCCACCATTCACTGAAGGTACCTCCCTTGTGCCCACAACAATGGGGAGGCCTAAAAGAATATGTAGAAGGACCCTGCCTTCCTTATTGGTGTCCACTTTGCCCTTCAAGCTCCCTAGACCAAGGAAGGCTCATTGCTCCAAGGCTACGGCTGAGATAGAAGCAAGGAGGCTTGGGTAAGAGATGAAGCACAAGGATTTTCAAGGCGATAAAACCTCACCCTACACAAAAAGAATCCATGTGGCATCCAAGGGAAGGGGAGTTGCACAAGGAAGTTAAAAAATGTAACTAGAGCTCATGAAGAGCTTTCCAACATAGTTTACAGTAGTTGAACGATTGACCTTCAAGTCCCTTGAATGATTTTTTATGATGACATTGCTATCGTCGGTGTTTTGTCTATGATCTAGATGCTGAAACTGTTGTGGACTTTGTCACACACCTCGTTCCTTCTTGGATACCAATATAATGGTATTAGTCTCCAGCTCTGTATATTGTCATCGTTCAAGTTTGCAGAATGTCTTCTAGAGCTTGCTAGGGGCGTTTTTTCCTCCATGTCACTCTAGGGGCAATCGTCATCAGTGATCTGTGTATGTATACTCGAATATTTTTAGAATTAGGAGGCTCAGTTCTATTTCTTAGTTTGCCCTCTCCTTGGGGTTCCAAACAATGAGGCTTGTATCCTCAACTCATGATTTCAAACAAGATTTTTGTAAACAAAAATGAAAACAAGTCAAAATTCAGTTTATGTTTCGACACAACGGTGCAAAATCGTCACGTGTGGAGCACGTCTCACAATCTCGCACAATCACCCTTTCATTTCTTTCTCGCTGTCTCTCGCATGTGCCATTTCCTTGTCCTCTTGGCTAGAAGGGACAAGCGAGGAAGGGGGCACAAGGCCATTGGCCTCTCCCTTGAGGGTCGCGCATCTCTTGACAGCCGATCAAGCCACCAGCATCATTAGTGGATACTGGTTTGCCGGCGGGTAACCAGCCAGACACCTGACTGGCCGCCGACAATCCAGCTGGTTGGCCACTTGCTGGCCAATGGCTTGCAAGTGATTGAACTTCAGCTAGCCCTCACCATGGTGAGGGGTGGCCGTTAGCCGAACCTTGCTTTTGCAAGGTCGGAGGACTAAACATGCTCTCCTACTACACTCTAAATAGTTATAGCCAATAGTGAACAAGGATTCAATGTTGCACTAAGGTAGTAACCTATGCAAAATTGGCTACAAGTGAAACAAAAAGAATCAAATTCAAACACAGGAAACATTCATGTAAAATTCCCCTTTATTTGTAACTCTATGTTAAATTTGTTTTTTCTATATAATGTTTTTGATATGTTGGAATTCTTCTCAGAGTACTTTCAAATATGACCACCTCCACAAAATAGTTTTTGAAATCATGTGCGCAAATCATCGTTTGAAAGAGATATGCATAGAATTCTATTGTATTCTGTCAATTTTCACACATGGATTTATTCCATGGGCTACGTTTTGTACATTCATGGAATCCATTCGTGTGTCCATGTCTGAGTTCTGGTTGATCGCCCTAAATTCATACACTTGACAATTGGTGTATCAAAATGTGTATTTCTACATGCAAACATTTAAAAAAAAAAACCATCAACATCAATTCATGTAACTGAAGCCCAGATATACATTCCTTGTATAAGGTGCTACCTATAATGGATTTTATGCATTATTTACTAGTTTTTGTTAGAAGTCCATGTTCACTGATATGTTCATTTCCCAATTCACTTGTCAATTCATAGTTTTAGGGGTGAGGTGATTGGTCATATATGCCATGTTTATATACATTGACATGCATTCATCTGTGAGTATTAATGTACAAGATTGGACTTGTAAGTATTGAATGTATGCACTTCATGTAGTCTTCTCTTCATATGCATACTATCCAACCATCCTATGCAACTTGTCTATTGGCAAAGAATTTGAAGTTGAAAGACGATGAGTACTTCACGACATATTATTATTGGTATTAGTTTATTTTTTATGATATCTCTCATTTTTAAGCATATTGACCTAATGATATCTCTCCTTTTTAAGAACATTGACTCAACGATTCCTCTCGCATCTGAAGAGTGGTAAACAGATTCTGCACCGGCACTTGTATTCCTCTCGCGTCTCACTCCCTCGCTCTCTATCCCTTGCCTTGCTCACTTGAGGAGGCGGGGAGGAGAGAGAGCAAGGACGAGGGCTTGAGGCCACAAGCCTCGGCCATCGAGGTCTTGCAGCCTCTTAGCCTCCGATCGAGCTACTAGCTTGATCGGTTGCCGGTGGCTCGCCGACAGGTGGTTGGCCGGTCACTTGACCGGCCACCGGCCACCCAGCCAGCCAGCCGCTGGCCGGCAAATAGTCAGCAGGTGGCTGGCCACCGGCCAGCCCTTGCAATAGTGAGGGGTGGCTGCAAGCCACCCCCTTCCTATCGCAAGGTGGGAGGGCCTAACCGGCCCATTTTTACCTAGCCTCCTCATTCTGGGTCCCAAACGAGGGGGATGTTCCTTCGAAATTGTGAGTTTGCATGATTTTTCATTTTAAAAAACTCAAATTTCAAACCAAACAAACTCGACTTCTTTTTTTTGCGACGACGTGAAATCATTGTGTGCGAGGCACGACTGGCGATTCCATGCCGATGCTTGTATTCCTCTCGCGTCTCATTCCCTTGCTCTCTATCCCTCGCCTCGCTCACTGGATGAGGCGGGGAGAGGAGAGAGTGAGAACAAGGACTTGAGGCCACAGGCCTTGGCTCTCAAGGCCTCGTGGCCTCTTGGCTGCCGATCGAGCCACTAGCTCGATCGGTTACTAGTGGCTCGCCAGGGAGTGGTCGGCCGGTCACTTGACCGGCTGCCGGCCACCCAGTCGGCCGGCCAGCAGCCAGCAGGTGGCTGGCCACCAGCCAGCCCTTGCAATAGCTAGGGGTGGCTGCAAGCCACCCCCTCGCTATCGCAAAATGGGAGGTCCACAACCCTGTTTGTTGGCCATTGCCATGAGCGCAGCCTACCCATGGCTATGTCTACAGCCTCCTACTATACCATCCCCATGAGGCACCACAATTACGACGAACCCCGTGGCCTTTTGCAAAACACCAGCAGCCTCAGGGCATTGGGCCCTAAGTGGCCATGCTGCATGTAGTTGTGGCAGAGCCCGTCACAGAAGGTTGCGTTGCGTCACTCACGCGTTGCCTATTGCTTGTCATTGTCACGGCAATGATTGTTGTTGCGGACCTTGTGCCCAGTTGCCTTCTTGATTGGAGAGTTTGTGGGCTGCTTGCCCTTGGCCCTGTCCCACTGCCCGGCTGACCCACCAGCCCCTACAATGTCCATGCGTATGCCATGGCCCTTTAATGCACGTATGTTTGGCTGTTCATCAGAGTAGTGCTCCGAACTTGCCGAATACACTTCGCTCATGTACTCGCACAACGCCCTCCAGCTTGTCCAAGCTTGGCCGGTTGCAATTGTGGTGGTCTTGTCCTTCATGTTCTCATTGGCCAGACCATCACACAAGTACTCCAACAGTAAGCACTACATGCACTTGCATGTCAAGGTCCCATCGGCCTTGGTGAAGCTTCTGGCTTCCTCCACCGGTGTAGTGAACTCGCTCAAGTAGGCCTCGAGCGAGCTACCCAACTGCCTGAAGTCCTTGATCTTGTGGAAGGTATGTTGCGCCTCCTCACGCTGAGT